>JARKHS020015401.1:0-87500 GCA_030143305.2 Amblyomma americanum
GATGCGCCATGCGCCGGTCATTTTGGCGTAGCGAAGACACGCAGGCGTGTGGAGCGTTTGTACTTTTGGAGTGGCATGCGACGGGATGTTAGAGACTACTGTGCGAAGTGTCATTCCTGTCTCGAAAGAAAAACACCCAAGGGACGAAGACCAGCTCCAATTCAGCCGTTCCCTGAGGTTTCGGCTCCCTTCGAGCGGACAGGTATGGACATAATGGGCCCATTGCCCACGACCACTTCCGGAAACAAGTACATTTTAGTATTTGTCGATCACCTTTCAAAATACGCGGAAGCGGTAGCACTCCCAGATCAGAAGGCAGACACGGTTGCAAGAGCATTTGTCGAACAGATCGTGCTCCGACATGGACCCCCGAGGCAACTCTTGACAGATCGGGGAACGAACTTCGTGTCGCAGCTAATGAGGAGAGTTTGCGAGCTGCTTAAGATCGCTAAGAAGCAGACAACACCGTACCATCCGGCTTGCAACGGCGCGGTGGAGCGACTGAACCAAACCGTGGCCGGGTTCCTGTCGCATTTTGTTTCGCGCGACCAGCGGGACTGGGACTTGTGGCTCCCGTATGCAATGTTTGCCTACAATTCCGCAGCACACGAGAGCACGGGCGAATCGCCATTCTTTCTTCTCTACGGCCGAGACCCGGACCAGCCTAGTGAAGTGCCAGAGGGCCCCCGTCGTGTCCCATACGCTTCACTGGACGACTATAAGGTTGAGCTAGAATCGCGCTTGCAAGTGGCGAGGGACATCGCAAAGGAGTCCTTAAAGAAAGCGGCGAAGCGCAGGAAGGAGGTGCACGATCGCAGTGCTAGAGACGCGCCGTTTGATGTGGGGGACAGCGTGTACATTGAAAACTGCCAAAGGCAGATTGGGCTAGCTCGTAAGTTCCAGACGAAGTGGAGAGGACCGTGCGAGGTTGTCGAGAAGCTTTCTCCGGTAAACTTCAGAGTCCGAGACGTGAACCGGCGTTTGATAAGGATACACGCAAATCGCCTCAAGTCGGCACCGGTTCAGTATTCACGAAATGAGGAAAGGGAAAGCGCGGATTTTGATGGGGACAGAAGTGAAGCGGAGCGCGCAGATAGTTCGCAAGAAACGCCCTCTCCTGCATTTGTTCGGCAGGCGCCCGAGGTGACGGCCGGAATGCCACCGGATTTACTTCATGCATTGCTAGAAGAAGAAGCGCGCGAGGTTGCCGCGCAGATAACGCCAGGAGAGGCTCCTGCCACGAGCCCTCGCGAGTCCCAAAGCAGACAAAGGGGCACAGACTTACTTAGTATGACTCATGAAGGCCGATATCCGCTGCGAAATCGGAAAGCTAAGTCGGACTAATGGCGTAAACAGAGCGGAGTTGTGAACTGGTTAGAATTGTGTAATGCCGCAGCTCATAACATTGCTATATGCGTATGTGTTAAGTTATCGGAGTTAGTAGTTAAACCTTTCTGTCATTAAGTAACACCTTCACAGGAGAGCATGCGGAGCGCATGCAGAACCTGCCCTACTTCCTTTCGTTATCTATATTTTTGTCTGTGCCGTGATCGTGCTAGAAGTGGGAGCTCCTTTATAACTGTGGTAAATTTATTTCGTCCAGTTTGGACTAGAAAGGAGAGGCTTGGGTGCTGAGTTTCATGTTTATCTGTAAAAGAAGATCAGTGCTGCCCCTGGAGACGCCAGTTATGACAGCGGAGGCATATGGTGTTGTGCAGTGGTGTTGAGTGCAGCGAAAAGTGTTTTGTCGGACGCACTGTGCGAGGCGATTCAGAAAGACAAGGGGAGCTGCGTGGACTCAAATGTTCGGAGAACATTCTTCTGGAGGGTGAGCGAGTGTGACATTCCGTGTGTGCTACGAGGATCCACGTTCGACGGCGCGGCGTAGACGGAGACCCGTGACAGCGGCATCATCAATTACCCAGCCATGCTCTTTGAGTGACGACCAGAACAACCGGACCCGCCGCCGCCCGGGGAAACAGGCTTTATCCTCCCAATTTCCGGGCACATTATGCCATGCTCTTTGAGTGACGACCAGAACAACCGGACCCGCCGCCGCCCCGGGGAAACAGGCTTTATCCTCCCCAATTTCCGGGCACATTCCAGGACAAGGGAGCTGTCAGCGGGCCAGAGCGCGCCGTACCACAGCCGACGCTATGCGCTACCGCGAAGACAACATTCTTTCCCTCCCCCCCCTTTGTCGTGGGCTATCGCCGGGAAGGCACCCACAGCTTCCCAGAAGGGCCGTGACGGACACCTGTCATGGCGGACAGGCAGTACTCGCCAAGAATGTGGAAAGACAGGCGCTAGTGAATTAGCTCCGAAGAGAGAGCCTGTGTATACTCTCACTTGAGAGAGAGTGGTGGCGTTTTTGTTGTTTATTTAGTTTGTATTGTTAACAGACTCTGGGTTCGAGGCTAAGCCCAACCCAAGGGGTGGTCCCCATCTCGCATGTTATTTTGGATTGGAGAATTGATGCTTTGGGCGGGCCACTGGAAATGACCGCCCTTAGTCCTTTGTTAATCAAGTGCTTAAAAGCGCATGTAAACGGATGCAGTCCAGTCTGAGCTGGGGCTCCATGCTTAGCATGTAATGTGATGCTACTTAGGCACTAACCTGCCCGGTCGATGAGAGTAGTGCAAAGTTTGTTCTTTTGTAAATTCAGTTCTGCTTTTTCCAGTTTAACTCTCTGTATATGTATGTTGTAAAATTATGCTCTGCTGTCATCATCTACAAGCTCGCCTCCTGTTCATCTTCCAAGCCGAACGACACTAGAGGAAGGGTTTGTGAACCATCCTCGAAGAAACGGACGACTATTGAAATTCTACTGCATACACGCTCAGGACGACATCGTTCGCCAAGAGGACCTTCAGCGCCGAAGCCCGACGGCGTGCAGCTTCTGCCAGCAACCGCTCGAGCCCAACTCCGGAGCCACTCCATCGCCCCCATGAAGTCGTCGGCACGTAAGCTCGGACGCCCCAGCCTCTGATGTATAACCTTAATCATGTGTAATTACTGAATATACCTGTTTGTTTAAACTGAGCCATACGGTGTCTCTTTGCCTCTCCGTCCCGTGTGGACCTGCGCATTATGGGGGTCATCACAACTGAATAAACGAATCAAGGATGACAAAACGCAAAGTAATTTATTCTCTGAGTGTTCATTGGCAGAGTAAGTTTACCATGTCTTTTATATTTTTTTTGTTTTCCGCCTTGTGGCACTGTGAGGAATCTTACAGCCAGTTTTTATGAAAGCTGTTACTGTTATTGATCATACTCAGTGAAGCTTACTAATACATGGTCAAATTCAACTTTGCAGAAGACTGTGTGCATGCGCCTGCAGAGAAAACTGGGCAGTATTTTGTAGTGACGGTGATGCTGACGTATGCGTTTTTCTGGCGGCAGCGAATCCCGTTAGCACGAGATGGTGTTTGAAGGTTCGGGTAAAGTTCTTTCATATTCGCATTCATGTTCTCACTCTATTCCACCTCCGGCTCTCCGCCAACTGGACCTAAAAGCATTTGGTGCTTAAAACGGGAACAACTTTATAAACAAAAGGTCAAATGACCCCCGTGCTCTCAGCCACACTGGTGCATCGGTTTTACTCCTGTACTTGGACGCACGATAATATCGTGAACGAGCTCTGCGAAAACATCAGACGCTGTACGCTGATCAAAATAGTCCGTCGGCCAATCTGAATCGCGAGATTCATCCCCGTTAACCTCCATCTTCATCTCTCAGGTAAGACGCCGCGTAATTTTCATCATAAGAGTGAACACGCTCCTTTCAGGACAAAGGCATCTTCCATATCTCCCGAAGTAACCCTCTTCTGGGACAACCGCAACCACCTTGTACCTGCGCACTTCCTAACCTCAACCACCCACCTACACTTCTGCCAGTCCCTGCCACGCTTGCTTTCTCTCTGAATCCAGGTGTACCCTAACAGCAATTGTTGACGTTGCCTTCGCATAACGTTCTCTGCCGAAGCCCATTTATTCTTCGTGATTTTGGCAAGGTTGTCATTGCGCCCTGTTTCTTCCCTGACTCATCCTGACTCTTCCTTAATGATTACTTCCCTGGCTCTCCCGTATCCTAATATTTCACCTATCATTTTACTTTCTGTAGTTCGCTGCTGCTACTCAGTAAAGTTCAAATTTTTTCGTTAGCCTCTACTTTTCTTCGTCACTGGTGAGTAGGGGTCAGATAACGCTGTTACATACTTCTGTATTCAGCAATATTTATAAACTGCGATTTACGATCTAAGACAACCTGCCTTATAAAGAGCACTCCATTTATTTTTTTCTAGTTAATTCGCTCTCGTGATCCGGATCGATGGTCACTGCCGGTCCTAAAGAGACGTATTCTCACACCACATCCAGCTCCTGGCTACCGAGTGTAAGCTGTAGTTTCCTTCCTATTCTTTTCAGCGGCAGCTTGCTTTTTCCATATTAATTTTAAGGCCAACCGTTCTGCTCTATGCGTTTAAATCGTTGTTGATGCTTCGCAATTCTTGCTTGGAGTGACTTAGCAAGGCAATGTAATCAGTAAATGGAAGAATGTAAGCTATCCCAGATTAACTCTTTTACCCAACTGTTCCCAGTCCGGCCTCTTAATACCTCCTTTAAACAGCATTGAATGTCTTTGCCGAGAAAAAAAGCAGGTAGCGTGCAGCATAGCCCGGCATTTAGCTTCATGTGGGTCATATAACACGTTTGAGGGCTGTATGTAATCTCGTTCTCTACAAGAGGATATTCGGCCGGAGGGCACTACGCATTGCCTGCAGCAGGTGCTGTGGTAACATAGAGCAGAGCAGCGTATTCTTGCTCCCAGCCGACTTGAGCTCGCAGCGGATAGAAGATCAATGAAAATGACTGATGACCTCGGAGGTGCATAAACGTAACATGTTTCTCCCTCTGAGCCCGTGACAATCACACTTCACGTCATTATAGGCTTTGACACATGTGAAACAGCAGCGTGATATTACGTGAACTTCATATTATGTTGTATATTCTGTCGCAAAGGCCATGCGAGTCCCAACAAAAGCCGCGTTCTTAATACAACACGTAACAAAACACGGTTTGGTGGATTTCGGGACAGGTGCTGCGCACATTCAGTCTCACCGAATGTCATGTGCCTGGAACGGTAAGCAGACATGCAGGGAAAAGTTTAGGCGAAACGCTTTATTGGCCAGTTGCGCGCACAGCAAAGAGAACTGGACGCAGCAAGTTAGGAGCGACCACTGTTTACAGTTGTTAGGTTGAAAACGACCGTCGCTGTTGACTGCTGTTATTGATAGGTAGAGAGGGAACTTCTGAATTCTGCCTTCGAAAAACATCAACCACATTCTCTACCATAAAAACTGAACCATGTAATCGTGATCATTTCAGGTTTCCCTGGGTACATTATAGTATGCAGAAGGGGGCAAGGCGGGATACCGTGGCCCCAGCTGGCAAAGGAAAGGGTTAATTGGAGAGGCATGGAAGAGGCCTTTGCCCTCTAGTGGGCGTAGTTAGGCTCGTGGTGATGATGACGACATTCCCCTCACCGCTCTTTTATGCTGCGAAGAAACCCTTTTCGACGCCCGTAAATGGCGTACCGATGACCATGGTATTAAGGAGGTACTGAAAGAGCAAAAAAGCCTAAACGCGCTTACAGAGCCATTATTATTGTAATTAGATGCGGCGCATGGGAAGGAGAAACGATAACCGCTACCTTGGATGCGAACGAAGGACACAGGACAAATTCAAACCTATGCCAGCATATTATAGACACTGTGAGGCTATGTGGGGTCATTTTTGTCATATTTACAGATTTTATTTTAAACAATCTGACAGATACATTGTTGTGGTTTGTGCACATGGACTGAACAGCAAGGCGGACTTATGTGCGTGACAATACTGAATACTTAACTGTTAATAACTGAGATGTTTAATAAGCTGTTTTTTATATTTTAAAAGACAAGCTCAAAATGCGAAACTGAACGCCCTCAAAAACAGACGTGAGCCCTGTTTTATATTTTGAGACTATGTAAAGTGGCTCGAAATATCGGAAGGCAAAACTACCCGTTTTCGAGCTCGTTTAGTTTGTTCCCCGCATTTCATATTTATAAAATGGCGTCGCAGACATTTGTAAAGCATCAAAAGCAGAGTCCAATTGTTTGTATGATGATGCAGAAGAAGGTGCCTTCATTCGCCGTCTATAACACGCGTAGCATTACCGATTTACAAATGATCATTGTGTTTTAAAAGCCAACTGAACCGAATTTGAAGTGCATATTTTCTGAAACTTGAAAATTTGAACCACATCTCCGGGTAACAAAATTTATTAACTGAGCTCTCCTTCGGCCTTCACAGCCTTTATTTCACAATATAACCTTGTCCCTTCAAATGATAAATAAAAGCTAGTTGCGTAACTTTAATTCATAAGTCATTGTAATTACCGAGCTCTAATGTACCCAAAGTAAGTATTGCGCGGATTGACATAATGTATCCTCTGCTTCGATGGATTTTAAAAGTCATCGACGCAGAGAGCGCCAAAGTGCTTTAGACGGCTTTTAAAATAAGACCCCTTAAATAGTTAAAAAATCGGCCAGCACTTTTGGCTGAAAGTTAGAAATACAGGGTTTAGGAAAAACTAAACGAAATGGGGTAATAAAAACCGGTTTTTACTCTTTTAATGTTTGATCAGGCGTATTTAAAGAGAGACTAACCGTTATCAGTGCTACAAAACAAACAATATAGTATTGTTAGCTTTTGTGCAGTTAGTATTATGCTTCAAATGCGCAATTGGATTTGTTTACATAAAGCAACAGGGAAATCGAAAGCGCCGCAAACGTTGCACTTTAGTTTTTAAAAAAATGGTGTCTAGCCGTTCTATGGTGTTCTTTACTGCACGTATGGATTACATGCTGCGTAAACAAAGCCTTTCTAAATCGGGGGAACTGTTAGCAACGATAAGGAAGACGCCTCTCATGTCGAGATATGGCTGTCACCTGCTGGCTAATCACAATTGTCTTGCAGCAATGGAAGAAGAAGCGATGACTCAGTCACTGGAGCATAATGTTTGTGGTCTTTTGCCCAGTCAGCAATTCACGCAGAAGAGGTCGCCATCGCACTGGCAGCCTCCGACTCCTCCTCCAAATACATAATCACCGACTCGCGAGGGGCTTGTCGAAACGTCGAGCAAGGGTGGGCTACTCCCCTGGCTTATCGCATCTACCAAAATTGTAGCCGAGACTCCGATCCTGCGCACCGATCTCTCGTTTGGGCTCCAGGTCACCAAGGCCTCCACGGAAACGAAGCAGCCGACGACGCCGCCCGCGCGCTCTCTCTCCGGGCGTTTCCTACGGGACCCGACGCTGACCAGGACTCCGATTTCAATCCGGTTTACACTTTTAAGGAAATATGCGATTACTACAAATCCACGCACCAAACTCTTCCCACCCCGTGCAAAGGGCTGGGGAAGGCCAACGAGCGGGTACTCCTGCGCCTGCTCACTAACACGATGCTGTGCCCGGCAACTCTAAAGCATTTCGATCCTCAATTCGACGGGCGGTGCTCGCACTGTGGGGAGGTGTCTGACACCTAACGCATGGTGTGGGCCTGCCAGCAGAACCCATCCCTACCCCTTATCCCAAACCCCACCCGAGAGGACTGGGAGGCGACCCTGTCCGGCTGCTGCACCCTCCAGGCCCAAAGGGCCTTAACGCAGCGCGCCCGGGCTGCGGCAACCGCCAATGGGGTGCCTGACTAGGCATCCCCACCTAGTGGTTGTAAGGGCGTGACCCTTCAGGTCACGGACCCCAACACCTCTCTCTATAATTAATAAATGTTTTTACCACCATCACCGGTGAAGATCGCGCTGAGAAAGGAGCTATCTGAATGATGTTAGTCATTTGCTTATCACAATGCGGTCAGAGAAAAGCGCCCGCAAATGGGTGACCTGAAGTATCTTGTTTCGACTGCCAAGATTTCGCCAATTTCTGAAACAGCTTAAATGCGTGAATGCTAGGCAGAAGGCATCTAGTGGGGCAGGCGTCAGATAACTGTAATGTTCCACCACTCTACAAGCCAGAAACGACAGCATACAGTTTTTAGCACTTCTCCTGATATTCATGCTTATTGGAAATTAAGCGCGAATGAACATTATACTTTCGAAACTTGCTGTGATTCTTTCTATACTTCATGCGTGCATAAAGATCTTCCTTCCATCACTACGAAGACCACATGATTCATATTCAGAGCTTTCGACCAGAGAGCAGCTGGCGGTATGCCTCAGTGGCGTCCTCCTTGAGTAGGAAACAGGCCTGCTATGTGCACACGAACCCCGTTGTGTTTTTTTTAGCGATAGCTAAGCTACGCCAGTCACATCGCGAGGCCAGCGTGGCTGCGCGCTGAGCAGTGGCACCACCGCTCCGCCAGCTGTGCGCATGTGCCGAGTGACATCACAGCCCGCAGCATGTGTGCGCACCGCGCGCCTCACCGCTGCACCGACGGCGGAGCAGACGCCGCCCGCCTCGTCAGTTGCGCGCATGCGCGAAGTGACGTCAGAGCACGCAGTTGGTGTGCGCGCCGCGCGCCTAAATTACTCTGGCATTTCGAGCCTTCAGCGTGGCGGCGCCATGGCCATCGTGGCAGCTGCCGGCGGCACGGCGCGCCTTCGAAACCAAGTGGGGGAGGAGTGGAGAGGGAGGAGAGAGTGAATCTACGTTCAGGGACCAAGATGAACAAGAGCGCCCAGCGAAACGCAGTGGCAAAAGACTGATTTTGGAGTACGACTGAACGAGTTCTACTCGGCCAGCTGTAGCTATCGCATCACTCAAGGTTTAACCAGAGCTAAACCACAACCATTTTTTTAAAGAAAGAGATAGAGCTATCATTTCATCACTCTCCCCACGAAACAATTATTATGGGTGTTTTCATTAGAATTTCAAAGGTGGTCATATTCCTAGACTCCTTCGCATGGTAAAGTATCCTTACCATGACGATCTCCCAGAGAGCTCATTGCTTGTAATTAAACAAGCAAGATGCGATGATCTGCGAGGCGGATATTTGTTTCTGGCGAAGGAAGGAGTTCGCATGCGTTTCCTGAAATATCTTCAGCCCAATCTGAAATGGCCAGGTATGATATTGCTATACGCACCGGTGGACACAATTTTAGAAACAGCAGTAGAGTGCGCACCTCAGCAAGCATGTTAAGAGGATTATCACCATTATGTTTACTCGCTCTCTGTTCCTACTGCATGCCACCTTCCACGCTTGTCGACATTTCTACTGCGCTATGGCCTCAGAAAAATTAGCAGGCCACCTGACAAGCTGCCTGTCACTTTTGTCTGATAGCCCATCCCATTGGAAACCGTTAAATGGGCGAATTTGTTAATTCTTTTGGGTTATCTCGGGAAACACCAAAGTACTGACACCGAAAACAGCACATATGCAAATGAGCTTTATTTCGGCCAGACTTTTAGAGGAATCCCCATGCCGCAGTATATTTGTTGTTTTCTTGATGTTTATTTTTGTTGCTTAAAACATTTCTTTAACTGCGAAGATTCTAAGAAAACTGTTTACCTTTAATTTGTAGCCATATGGATGCGCATGGGTGGATGCCAATGAGTAATTACTGCAGTTAACTGTCTTGCCCTCCTTCAGATCGGATGGCCGGTTTGGGCTGGTCGGTTCCTCATCGCGAGCAGTGGATGGTGATGGCACTCTGGCCGGTGATCGATACACGGCGGTTAGCAGTACGAAGGAATTACCGGTCTTCGTCCGCTCGTCTGGCGACACGTTGCCGATTGGGGCAGCAATTCCAAATTCTTGGCAAAAAAAACTGATTTATTCAAGACGGGATCGACATAAAAAGGCAGATGGCCAAAAGGCAGTTTAAAAATGGCAGTTTTGAAAAGGCTGTTTGAAAAACGGCTGTTTAAAACGGCAGAGCTTGAGTCTCGGCACAATCGTCGTAAGTCATTGTTTCATGCCGGTTTATATCCCTTCGATAATTGTGCGGAACTTTAGTGAACTTGCTCTCGCCCAGTTTTAACCAATAGCAGTGCAGTGGCACCGTATGTGCAAGTGGGCGGAGCCCAGGGCTCCCCGGTCCGAGCCCAGTGGACCCCGCACCACCTGGAACATGCAGGGCGCGTGATTCCGCATGCGCAGATCGCTGCATGTGCATTCCATCGAGTGCCACGCATCAGATTTGCCGTCTCCGCAGACAGCAAAGAAATGTTTTCAGTGGGACAAGGTCGTCGGTCTCCTGCCGGTCAGCAGGGGATTACTCGGCGCTAGAGCCGAAAGGATTAGTGCCGGTAGCCGGCATCGAGGCACCCTACTCGCGGGTGTCGTGCCTCTCAGTAAATTCCTCTATTTCCCACGGGAATGACCGCTCCCGTGAACAGGTGCGGCGCGGGGGGAAGGGGGGGGGGGGGGCTGCGAGCGCGCGAAGCGACCAGACGAGCGCCGTATCGGCTCCTGTTATTTGCCCCAGGAACCGCGGAAGTTTTCGTGTGACCCCAACGAAACCGTCACTATCACCTCCCCAACATCGAGAGGAACCTGCGGGGCCTGGTCCTGAGAAGGTATGCCCGAAACTGGCTGTTCTATGACAATTTTTCATCATTGCCAGGCCGCGGAACGCTATGGCGACCACTACTCAACGCGGCTACGATCCCACTGCAATGGCGTGGGCTGAAATCGACATTAAACAACCCGAAGACAGGTCTCTACCCATGGAGGATGAAGGACTCTTTACGCTGATTTCCATGCGTAAGCGGACCCAGCGTCCAAAGACATCCAAGGACGGTACCACGATGGCGTCGCTCAAGCAAACACGGGCAGCTGGGCTCGCCGGCCCGCCTCTTCTCCGGCAGCGATCGCGCTGCGCTGCCGCTGGATAACAGGCTGCTTTATGGCGCCCGAAAGAGACGCCAAAAATGAGCTCAGAAGATACAGTGGTGGTTCTCAAGCCAAGGCAAACCATGAACATCAAGGAAATTTTCCAGCACGGCGAGTTGGGAGCGGCTATTGCCCAGTACGTGGGAGAAGACGCTGGCGCCGCGCTCAGCATATGGCCAATCTGGACCCAGAACCTCGTCGTTTGTGGGACCCAACACATCGAAGCAGCCAATAAGCTGACTAAAGACTTTGACGTCAAGACCGGAGCGGACTCCCATTCATTTCGGGGCCACGTAAAGCTTAATGGTGAGGTGTGCCGAGGTGTGATCAGGGTGCGGGCTGATGAGACGACGGCGTCCCTCAAGAACCAGGTGAAGTGGCGCGAAGGTGAGATAGCCTTTGTGCGCAAACTGGGAAAATCAAATATAGCGGTGCTCACCTTTGTGGCCGAAAGGTGCCGCGCTACGTGCACTACAATTGTGAATGCACGCTTGTGCGAGAATACAAACGGACGATCCCTGCATGCTTCCGCTGCGGGACCATCGGCCACCGGGTTGACAATTGCCCACACCCGGACATTGGAAGATGTGGATTTTGGGGGCAACATGTGGGTGCCTCCGAGCAGGGGCTTAACGAACATGACTGTACTCCATGCGGCATGATCTGCTGGCAGGCCCACCTGACTGGCTCCGCTGACTGCAAGGGCAAGTTTCGGCGTCTCCAGCGATCGGGACCGCTAGCCCAGCAGCACCAAGGGGAGCAACCAAACAAGTCAAGCAAGTCCCCTGGGAACAAGACTGGGCAAGTCCGGCCAAGCGGCTGGGAAACAGGCAGCAGGAAACAACCACCTCCCGCTTCCAAAAAGGCGAAATTCAAGGCCGGTGACAAGCCGCCAGCTTTCTAAGCCGGGGATTCCCCCCCCCCCCCCCCCCCCCCCCCCCCTGGCAACAGGCCAACTTCAACATCAAAGGTAAGCAGCTGGGCGGGTGTCGCCTCTATTTCCTCTCCCTCCCTTCCCCCCTCGAACTTGAGCTGAGAAAAGAGCTAGCGTTTCTCAAAAACCAGAACGCGCAGATAGAATCCAAATTGAACGCACTAAATAACGCTAGGGCAGAGCCACCTCCATCGGAAACAGTGGAGGACGCTGATGAATCGGCGTCTGAGTGCTCGAGCGTCGCTCCGTTGTCAGGCGCTCCGCTCACTGCAAATCTGGAAAGCCGCATGACGGCTATTGAGCAAAATGTGGCTGATCACATGACCCAACTGCCAGCGATTATTACACAAGTCATCCAAACACAAATGCAGCCGCTGGTAACAACCATTACTCAGCAACCGACTGTGTCCGTTACGCAGCAAGTCACACAAAACATTAAAGCCTGGATACAGGCTAACCCAAAATTGATTAGGCGGGCAGGACCCGTAAGGGAAGTAGGCCGTCCATCCAAAATTTGCCGCGAAACTATTGTGGAAGAAAATCAGGATAACCCCCTCGCTACCATGCAGGGCACCAGCGCAGTGGGTGGGGTGAGCCAGCCAGCCTCTAGCCTTCATCATGGCTCAGGGCACTAAGAGGACACCTCGTAAAATAAAACAGGAACCTTTGGGCATAATACAATGGAATTGTAGAGGATTTCGCGACCGCGTGAAACGAGCACACCTACGCCTTTACCTTGAAACATTGGACTTTCATGCCGCCATTGTCGCGCTTTAAGAACCTGGGGCATCGGCCAAAATTTCTGGATACAACACTTTTCAGCGGGACCCATCCACCTGTATTCATGTACATAAGTCGCACACAGCACAGGAGGTAGACCTCGGGGCGAAACACAGCGCCAATTACAACGAGCCCTCCATAATTTCAAGGGCAGCAAAACACAACTTGCAGAGACACTCAGGGACAAGTATCTCTGCTACAAACAGGACCCTCGCAGTCAGGAGTATCTTTACGCTAGGCAAAGATAATGCTGAGTTGGACCAACCGTTCCATTTATTTGATCTCAAGGCAGCCCTGACCAAAATGAGGAGAGGCACTGCGCCTGGACGGGACGAGGGTCGCAGTTAAACTGCTGGCCAATCTCCCTGACCAGGCGTATGGGGCCCTTCTGAAATACATCAACACTATATGGAAGGGCGAAAACCCGCTCCCCCTTGATTGGAAAACAGCCCTAGTAACCTTCATCCCCAAGGCGGGAAAGGAAATCAACACAGACAACTTGAGGCCTATCTCGCTCACCTCGTGTGTGGGCAAGCTGATGGAAACCATGGTGCGGGATAGGCTCTCGGAATATTTGGAGCAACGAAACACATTTCCAGACACTATGTTCGGCTTTCGCCCACATAAGTCGCCACAGGACGTACTCCTCCAGCTCAACAGAAACATAATACAACCAGACGAACACCCACACAATGACAAGGTCGTCCTGGCCTTGGACTTGGAAGGAGCCTTCGACAACATCAAACACAGCGTCATACTGACGCACCTCAATGAAACCAACTGTGGCTGCAACACTTTCAGCTATATCAAAGACTTCCTGACCGATCGAGCCGCACTAATCAGAATCCAAGAGGAAGAATTTGGCCCGTTATCAAATGGGTACGCGGGGGACACCACAAGGCGCGGTGCAATCCCCCCTACTCTTTAATTTGGCGATGCTCCATCTCCCAGACAAGTTGATTGGTATCGAAGGCATACGGCATGCGCTCTATGCCGATGATATCACGATCTGGGCCACAGACGGAAACTTAGGGCGCATGGAGGAATGCCTGCAAACTGCCGCTCACGTAGTGGATCGCTACGCAGGGCACTGTGGTCTCCAATGCGCACCCAACAAGTCTGAATTTGTGCACTTTATGGCATCCCCTAAGGACACTACCCAAATACATCTCTCCTTAACAAGTGGCCCCATACACGAGGCCAAAGAGATTCGAATACTCGGGCTGTTCATCCATAACCAAAGTAGGGTAGACACAACATTGCACAAACTCCGCAAAGTTGGAGACCAAGTAGGCCGTATGGTCCGTCGCGTCTCCAGCAAGAGAGGGGGTTTGCGAAGCAGGGATGCCGTGCGGCTTGCCCATGCTTTCGTAATCATCCGAATCCTATATTCGGTCCCTTATCTACCCTTGCGGAAACACGACGAAGACAAAGTTGAGGTAATACTCCGCAAAATGATGAAGAGGGTACTTGACTTTCCTTTGTCCACCTCCAATGCGAGACTTCTTGCATTGGGTGTGGTGAACACTTTTCAGGAACTCAGGGAAGCCCATCTCACAAATCAATACACGAGGCTAGCCCAAACGAAGTCGGGTCGGCACTTGCTAGACCGCCTTCACATCCAACATAATTTTCACATTCAGTAGCGGGTCCGAGTGCCCGAGCTCTGGAGACTCGCCGTCAGAGTTCGATCCCTCCCCACTAAGATGGACAAGGAGGATCATAGTGGTCGTCGTCAGGCTAGGGCGGAAGCCTTAGCGCACCACTATCCATGGCAACAAACATGGTGTCTTTTACGTAGATGTAGCGGGGCCTACCCACGGGGGGTGGTACACGGACACGGTCTTACATCAAGAAATACGGGTGGATGGGCTTTCCTTTCGAGCCCCAGGCACAACACAAGCTGAAGAGGTTGTCATCGCCCTAGCTGCTTCTGATAAGGACTCCACCCACTGATAAGGAATAAGGACTCCACCCATTGCGGGGCTCTTTAGAGAGCCTCACTTCTTTCATTAAATAAAGGCTTTTCACCACCACCACCATCGGCGCCGTGGGCTTCTAACTTAAAGGGCTGCTAAACACTGCTTGAACGGATGCCGGCTGCACTTCAAATGGATTCTTTGTCACACAGATGCTGACTCAAAAAGAACTACGAGAATCGATGCATACGAACGGGAGTTATTCAATGAAGAAATTTAAAATACAAGCAAACAAACTTCTGCCAACTCTATATTCGCGCAGCTTCCCGTTCCCATTTCACTCTCCCTATGTCGAAACTTAATACAACCAATCAAAACAGCCTATCTGAGCACGTGGCGCAAGTTTGGACTCCATGGTTGCCTCTTCTCTGTACCTCGTTCATGCCAAAGATGGCAGCGCCGTTTGCATGGTTACAACTATGTGAACGCCCAGCTGACCCCAGCGATGCTTCATCGTCACGTCGACGGCGCAAAAGGGAAATCTGATCAGTGACGTTCCCTTACTTATGGATCCGAACTCGAGCGCAAGATACTGCCACGGTGTGACGGACGGCCTGCGCAAGATATCAGCCCACATTTATCATAGCGCGTACAGCTACTGCTTACCGCCTACCGTCGCTCGTCGCTCCTAGCGCGCTGGTTCGTTTTCGGCGAGCATGAAGCGCGCGCTGTTGTCGGAAGCGTGGCGCCATCTGGCGCCGCTGCCCGGTAATCCTCCACAAGCTGACGATGCGCACTGTCTGCTAAATGTGAAACGAATACATCCTTCCTTGTGACCGAAACGAATGCTTAGAGAGTGCAATGGCTCCAACGGATCGCTTCCGCAAAGCCACTCTCAGATACAGAAAGTAGCCATAAGTGTTTAGTGCTAGGTCGTAGGATGTTTACAGAGAGGCGCAAAGTCCTTCAATGCAAAAAGTAGCCAGAGCCTCTGGTGTATTTTTGTTTTAATTGCGTTAAGAGCTTTTGTCTAAGGCAGAAAAGTTGGTTTTGTTAATGTAAAATAAAACACAAAAACATGACATAACGTATCTCAAGTTATTAACACAATTTGCAGTATATTTACTTTTGTCCAATCATCAAGCTCCCATTAAGTCATGTCACTCAACTGGGCGCTGTACCAACAACAACAAAAATGCTTCTGCGTCCTACTAGCAATTGGGAAAAAATGGCCAGGCTTAGCTTGGTTAAGCCAAGAATGCGTTGCATATCTCGATGGAGTTCCGTGCTGCTCCGTTGACTCGATAGGCTATTGACTCGATCGCCATTGAAACTGCCCGTGTAGCAGCGCTCGATCGCCTTTAAGTCGATAGACTATCGGTTCGAGGGTCCTCGAAATGCCCGTGTGACAGGGGTATAAGACTGTCCCGGTGAAGGAGCGCAGCTCTTTTATACATATGCCGTGACGTCAATCATAGCGCAGCGCCACTAGCGGGAGAAGCGGGAGTCAGGTGGTGGCTGCGGCCGCGCGCGACCGCGCCAGTTGGGGCCCAGCTTTTCCTCCGGCTGTCGTGACGTCACGTCACGTGGTTTGGTGGCTGCCCGGCCGCGCCCAAGGTCTGAACTGAGTGATTGCAATATGCAACGCATAAAAAGCCATGCTGGGGAAGCTACCTTCAGGCAATCAGATGCAAGCACAATTCTTAGTTTACACATCTCAGTTATGGGCAGACAAGCTCAAATGGATACCTCTCGTAAAATTATTAGAAAAATCGCACACGCAACGACATGTAAGTAAATACTAAATGAAGAAACATTCAATCAATGCACAGCTTTCATGATGTTGCATATGCGCCTCAACCCGATCGAAATGAGGGCAAAACAGACATTGTAACGCGGCGCTATTCGCCTGACAGGATTATATGCCCTCAGAAAGGAAAACAGTTCACACAGGACCGAATAAGCCCGCTGGCATGAGCCTGTCCAACCATTTTCAGTGTCGTTTAGCAGTAAACTGCTCACGTTTCCCCACTCTCACCCACTGCCCCATCGTGCGCTCGAGCCACAGGGCAATTTCACACTTATCGCCACATGGCAGTGGCAGAATTGGTTAAGGCTGGTATCATTAGGCGTTTGTCTTTATTCACCAGGATCGAACACGTCGCCCGATCCCATCGAAGTGAACAACACATGCTGCAGCGTGCAGCATTCTCGCATTCGTCCTGCTCTCCGGTTGTGTCTGTCACCTTCCTCAAAGGAGACGCCGACCGTCGGCGCATATGGGGCGCAAGCCTCCGCGAACGGCTTTAAATGCTCGTATCTAGAAAGCCTCATAGAATGTGGCATGGCTAGCTCAATGAATTCATCATCACTGGCCTCTAGGTTTGCGACCCGCCTGTCGCTCAGACTCATTATGAGATCGCAGCATTGGTCGCGGTTCGCCCCTGCAAGCGGCATCGTAACTTTTCCAGAAGAGGGTTGTAGCGCCGAAAAAGACAATACATAGCAAATGAGACGGGACAGACGCATGTGTTGTCTTTTTCTATGTGTTGTCTTTTTCGGCGCTACAACCCTTTTCTGGAAACATGCACCAACTAGCCCCCCAACAAGTATTAATCGTAACTTTGGTTCTCTCAGGGCATGGGGTGATTTCCCCGTCGCTGCAACTGAAATTCCGCTCATCTACAGCCAAGCTTATCGCAGCTTTACACGGATCTGAGTTCCCCGGCTGAGAACAGCCTAGCCTACCCAGCTGTGCTGCTGGCTTCTCCGATGCCGTTGTAAGTGCTGCGCATGCCGTTTGAACGCGAACGCACATGCCGCTTTCGCAATCCTCTGCTTGGCATGCTGGCGCTTCAGTTGGCAACAAAAGGTCGCACGGGCCAACCGAGCCGTCCGAGCAATTAATGTATACATTAGCAACATGTGTTTATTCTTGCTGCTTCATGCCTGCATAAAGATCTGCAGAGCTGTTCAGAGCTGTTCAGAGCTTTCGATCGAGCAGAGAACAGCTGACGGTATGCCTCGGTGGCGTCGTACTTGAGCAGGGAACAGCACCGCTATATCGAGACGAGGCCCGCTAAATTTTTTTAGCGAAAGAGGTAAAGATATCATTTCATCGCACTCTTCAGAAAACAATTATTATGGGTGTCTTTATTGTTATTTCAAAAGCGGTCTTATTCCTAGACTTCTTCCCGTGGTAAAAAACCTTGCCATGCTGTTCTCATAAAGAATTAGCCTCCTCTTCCAGCTCATTCCTCGCAATTACACACGCAATATGGGATGATCTGCTTGGCTGACATTCATTTCTGCCCTACGAAGGAATTTCGCATGCGTATCCTTAAATGTATTCCGCCGATTGTGAAGTGCCCTGGCATAAAATTGCTATTCATACCGGTGGACACCGTTTTAGAAGGACCAGGAGAGGCCACATCTTGGTGGGAGTGGTAAGAAGATTATCAGGATTATGTTTACCCGCTCTCTGTTTCTACTCCATATCACTTTTCACGCTTCTTGCCATTTGAACTGCGCTAAGAAAAAAAAATTACCAGGCCACCTCACAAGCTGTCCCGCGGCTCTTGCCTAATAGCCTAGGTCATTGAAAATCGTGATATCTGCGAATTTCATCATTCTGCTGGGTTATTTAAAAAAATCTTAAGTACCGAGACGCCGAATACGGCCCATATATAAATTCATTTTATTTCGATAAGATGTTTAGAGGATCCCCAAGCTACAGTATAGTTTGTGCTGTGATTTTACGTTGTTCATTCCCGATTCGCTGCCTTTATAGAAGCTTTCAACGATATCGCCCTCCTGGCTCGATGTAGACCCGTAGGCGTGCGCCACTTCTTACTAACCTAACTGCGATAGCTGCCACCCTTGCGGTAATACTACTTAACTCCTCTGTGTTCTCAGCTATGTCCTGGTTGATGAGCAATCCCGCACCTACTTACCGACTTTCTGCTAATCCATGAATGCACTGTAAGTGTCCACACCTTAGGACTTCATGCGCCACAGCTGTCCTCTAACCTCACTAAAGCCTAAGACATCCCATTTAATACCCGCTATCCAGTCAGGCTAGCCAATGAGGCTAGCCAGAGTTGTTAGCACCCTCCCCTGCGTGGCAGGCGTGACCGCCGCCTTGATTAGTTCCTCCGCACCCGCTGGGTATTGAGGTCCGAGGTCAAGACCCATATCCTTACCTTTCATCCCGGTCGACTCCTTTTTATGGAGGAGCACTGCTGGCCGTCGCGCAATTTTTGTTTGTAATTTTGGCATGCTCACAATTCTCCAACCTGTTTTCCTGTCGCAATCAGCTTCGCGCTGCCAACATCAACCAACCTTACTAAACATTCATCTAGCCAGCGTTCAGCTGCATTCTGTTTTGACGCAAGAAATACTCTAGAAAAGAGAACGAGTCTATCCTCTTCTTAAATTTCTGTCAGTCGCCTCAGTCTCGACTTGACGTTTGTGGCTTCTGGCTTGCATGTCGGTGCCACGCATCTAGCACGACTTGCACTGATCTTTTTTCATCTGAAGTGATGTCTGCGGAAGCGGAAAGCCATTTCTGAAGCATTATCGGAGTTTTGTTGCAATTCAGTTGCCTGAACTGCGAGATCCTAGAAGGTAGTACGGCCATTCTTTTATCATGGCATGCGTTTAGAAATGAATACGACTCTGGAAGGAATGGTTGCTTTGAATATGCGCAGCTTTATTATTCTCCGCCTACAAAGTAAGAGAGACAACGCCATGGAACGACATGTGTGTGTGTCAATGCTCAGTGCGAAATGTTTATCTTGACTTCATGTGCCAAGAAATGCTGCCTGATGAATGAGAACTTTATTTTTGTCTTTGATAAAATATATTCTTCGAACATCGACCATATTATCAATCACGGGGCTCAACGCCCCATGTCTGGGCGCCTGAGGCATTTATGAAGCCGTGAGGCACCTGAGGCGTCACCGGCCGCCGCAAAGACGAGGCGGATAGGCTGGGGAAGGCGTTGGAGGAAAAGCTCTCCAAGCAACGCTGAGCGGTTGGGAATATCGCTGTGCCATACAGTGGTTGCACACGTCGCCGACACAAATAAAATCATTGCGCGTTAATATATAAGTAAAATTTATGCAACGCCTCGACACAGGATGTGATGTTTTGTATAAATGCAGCCAAGGCACTCTAACTGCTCAAAAGAGCCAATAAAAGTGTTTTGTAGGAGCGCAAAGGTGGCAAATCACAACACGAAATAGACTATGAGAGCCACTATGACTGTTTTTTTTAGTTTGTGTTCATCGTGTGTTCATCTAAAACACCTATGCCCTTAACAACACTTCCTTGAATGAACGAGTAACTCAGTATACACGTCTTCACAAGGTCATACTTTATCTGTAATGCCATTCCACTGTGGAGCGCAGGCTAGTAACTGTTTAGAACGGCAACTCAAAGGCGGTAATGCAACACATCTCTGATGTAACGTGTCCTGCCCGTGACAGTGATGCAGACACGGAATGAGATGTGAGGCTGCTCATTAAGGATGTGTAAAAACTACGATTCCTATGAGATGCACATCAGGCCGAGATCCTTGTATCAAGACTTGGCAAGTGAAACAAGTTGCAGTACGGCACTGGTGACATCGGTTGCTGGTCTATGCTGGCTTGACGTGCAGCCAAGAAACTGGCACAGGCAGCTACTATCGTTAAAATACACAAGTACAGTATGTCCACAATAGCAGGCAAAAAAGTCGCAGATCGCCTTTATCAAGAGCAGCAAAATAAAGCACTGTGCTGTGCTGGTGGCTTTAGTGCTTCACAAGTTGCGGCTATAAAGAAAGGTCAGTGGCAGCCTTGTCAGGTAGACAACAAACGTTTCTGTACTGCACACAAATTAGCAACAAGGTCTTAGCTTCAGATAAATGGTTTGTTAGAAAATTATTTCACTCCTCACTGTGCACATGCTTTCTTGTCATAGAAATCAATGCGTCATAGTTAACGGTAGGTCCCCTAATCTGTTTTCATGCAATATGTGAAGCGTCAGAAGGATTGGTTTCTTGATTTCTGCGTTTATTAACCTTTCTTAAGAGCCTTACCGAAGGGACGTAGTGTAATATATGCCGTTACACCGACGTCAGTGTTATTCACTGATATATCCACAGTTCAAGCGTTGTTGACATTTGCAAAATTATTCGAATTCTACGGCATCACACTCAGATAAATGAGACATACGCCTGAGGACAAAAAAGTATCGTTATATTCGGTTCACATGAAAACGTCAGTTTTTGCTGCAGTACTATATTGCTGCCAATTGTCTTCACTGTGTTCATTATTTTAAGTAATTAGGCTTATATTTATCATCCTGCATCTCTTGTTAACCCTGTCCTTTTTAGAATACGGTGCCGCAGACCGAAAAAGGCAGGATTAAGGAGAGACACGAGAGGCCTCTTCCCTGCATAGAACACACATATAGAGCTGCTGTACTGAACTACTTAAAACGCAACTTCAAAACTGCTCCTCGCACTCTCAAAGAGGCATTATACCCCACAGATATATGGCTGATTCTAGAATAAGCATTTCCAAGTTGAGACGCACATATGCACAACCGAATTAACAAACTAAATCCCAATCAGAACTGCAGTGAGCGCTTCGTGACTTTCAACTCTAAATTCGGTGCAAACACAACTTAATATAAGCCTCGATGGCAAACGCCTAGGATATATGGCTATGGCTGTGTGTGTGAATGAATGAAGGCTGCAAAAGAAATGCTACAGATCAAAGTCACACAAAGCTCGTGACTCGATAAAACCCCACGAGCGCTTCCTGCCCGGTCTTGCGCAAATAGATCTCTACCAGATGAAAGTGCACTCTCAGGGAGATACGGTTTCTTGTAGACTGCGCACCTTGCCACCAGCAGCGATGCTGATGGCCAGGGAGGTATCACGATTCTCCGGTGTTCGCCGACGAACTATAGCCGGAACATAGCATACAAGACCATATTTTCGGCACTTAGGACAGGGAAAAAGTTATGTTCTTTTGCAGATGGATGGTGACTGCACAGTCATGGCATGCTTGACATGCTGCTTACGTACCGACACTACACGGCGGTAGCATAGAAACAAGCCCTGAAAACAGCGTCAACATACGGCCCACATTTCTTGGATGGCATCATCAAGCCTCCAAATCAATTTAACTTTGCAGGACCAAGCGAGTGCGTTTTTCTACTTGCAAGTCGCCTCTCACAAAAATTTCCTGAGTTGGTCGTGGTGACTTATTAGCCATGGTGCTTCGCAGACATTGTGCGAGCTTAGAGAACCAAACACATGCAGTTCAGTTGTTCCAAGCAGTTCACGAGTAGTCTCATAACTCGGAGCAGGTTGTGACTGGGGAAAAGCGTGCAGGAGTCGGTAAGAGCGTAGGATAGACATGATGCAAGGTTACATACATGGCCACACTTTGCTCCACCTTGAATGGCGGACGACACCCACCTCATTTAGCATTCCAATGCTTACAGGTGCAAGGACGATCACGACCACTGCCATAACTTCGACAATGACATTACTTTGCCAAAAGTTTCCACATGCCACTCTAAAGAGCACTGTGCACAGAAGCAACTTTTCACAACTCTGCACCACCACACAGGAAGCACACAGCTAGAAGCAGCACATAGTAGACTGCTTTTCTACCGTACCACTGAAACTGAGTTTGCTGCGGGGCAAATCCTCTTAATGGACGCAATGCAATGAGAAGTAAGCAAAGATCACCTCCCTCAGAGAAGATATATAGTGCGAAAACAGCGTTCTGTGCTTAGAGATCCAATGATACATAATGCAACAGAGCACATGTTGTGGATCTGTGTTTTCAAATTAAACACAAACGTAAAAAATGGTGCAAAGTGTTTGTTGCTTTATCAAACAAGGTATGCAATACTGCGAATCCTTACTTGCAGGTTGGCTGGAACTAGTGAGGTGGCTGATGCTGGCAAGGTGGTTGATACTAGCGAAGTGGCTGATACTAGCAATGTGGCTGATGCTAGCGAGATGGCCGATGCTGGCGAGGTGGCTGGTGCTGGTGAGGTGTCAGGCGCTGGCGAGGTGACTGCTGGCGGGACATGCAACGTGTCTACATGTGGGGCTGGCGCACAAATGTCTGCAGCAGCTGGACACGCTTATACCTGCCTGCATGGTGTAGAGCAAGAAATGCACCGTTGTCATCACAGAGGTCTGTGTCAGCATCTAGGTTATCGTTGTCAGTGGGGTCAAGTTCAGGCAGTAGTGAATATATGCACACGTTGTGCAACACTGCACAAGCTACAACAATCGTCGCTACGGCCCCCAGATCGTAGTGCCGCGCGCTACCTTTGCAGACACCTGCACCGGCCCTACAGGACACTAATCGTGCGCTCGACAAAAGACCTCAGTGAAAAATGTGCACTGTTGAACCTGGCAGCAGGACTGTCAAGAGCGTGAAATCCACGGATATGCGTGATTAACCATGGCTTCTGTGGGTAGGCGCCATCACCTGCAGGTCAGTGAATACTGACATTTTGCAAAATGCTCGAACTAATATTGCAATATCGGCAATTTGGGCACATGAACTTTGCACTACATTACTTTTTCTTAATTTATTACTTTTCTCTCCTTATTGCGAAAACCTCCATTTATGATACATTATTTTTTGCTATCAATGTAATGACCCATGATCCAGCAATTAGCCGGCCTGCAGTATTACAGTATGCAAATGGTGACATACCTGTAGACGTATCAGCTTTAAAGGAAAGCCTCAATGTACCTGACCTCACATTTTGTTAAGGATAGCATGAATAAATACCCCTTATTTTTCTACCCACTCATTTTTCAAGTATAAGCAAATCTGCTTGTTGAGATTTTTGTGTTGTGACATAGCTGTGATACCACTGCATATTGCATTCTCCACCCTTGAAGGAACATGAACAAATATCTTACTTTTTACTCGCTCAATGCGCACGTAGAAGAAAATCTGCATCCCGTGGTATCCATGTTATTCATGAACTCGTTAAGTCGGATGTGCTCATTGACGTATTTACAAAACTGGCTGCTTTGCATAACCACAGGAGGCAATTTTTTCGCAAGAAAAGGGCGACATGCACTCGTTACTGCACTCGTTACGCGACATGCCCTCGTTTTGAAGGAGAGCCTCAACGGCTCCTGACCTCTCATTTCCTTCGCGATGAAAGTTCCAATAATGCAACACCTTCATTGACACCACTGCTGGCATGCGCAAACCCTAGATTTGCATTAATTGAAAGCAAATTGCCTCCCAATCCATCCTTGGTGTTAAGTCTGCACTTGGCTAACCACCTACACGCAGCTGCTCTCCGATAACGACTGAATGATATAGATTTGTTCAGTGCAACTATTTTCCCATCTGCCAGCAATCACATACATAGTAAATAGTTTCCAGATTGGTGAAAATTGTGATTGCACAGTGCTTGGTGCAGCAGTGATGCCCGCCACAGGAAGGATTCATGCACAGACCCCAGGAATGTAGTGTCAAGTGCCCTGATGCGAAGATTGAGATTGCACACCTGAGAAGAAACATGAACAAATATTTTATTTTTACCTGCCCAATTTACTAGTATAAGTAAATATTCGTACTGTGATAAATATGATGTGGCGTATGTATATATTTTGTGTTGCAATTAAACAGCTTTAGCAACCGTCTGCGTTGTCGTTAGCAGTTGCTTTTTTTCACCTTATGACAGAGTTTTTGCTAGCAAATGCATGCACCAACACAGTGACTTTCCTCCATTGCATTTTAAACTGCATAATGCTGCAATAAGGTGCACAACAGAAGATAGTATGTAAAAATCCTGAAACCAAAGTGATTGATTGAGATGCTTGACACAGACAAGAAGGAAGAGGCTGGAGCACTCGCTGCACTGAGCACTCAAAAATCTAATCTCACAGTGAAATGGAAGCATAGGCATCACCCACAACAAACTCTAATAAAACAATGAAGATAACGTTGTGCATGACATGAAATCTTCACACCAGATCATATTGTGTTTTCCCGACAGGAACAAATACATGGGCATGCAGTGAGCTATGTGTGCAAGTGCCAGTCTACTTTTTATTGTCTATTTTTCAGTGTCCCGTTGCCAGAATATACGAAATCTGACACAGAAAAACACAGAACATTACAAAGGCTGCACTCCGGCCAGTTTGGAGGCTCCATGCATTGTATGATTCCTTTTCAGAACGCATGATTGCGCCATTTTTTTCTCCTGGTTTCTTTTACAGGCACTAATGTTGACCTGCTTTTTTCAGCAGACCATTATCTCTTTAGTCTAATGGAACGTGCACGTGAGCGGGTGGGAAATGAGTGGCTACGACATGTTTCTGGTTACAGCAGATCTAAGGTCATGCACCGAAGAGCACCGCTACAAAGCAGACTGCTGTCGCTCTTTTCACAGTGACGTTAAAGGCACAGTACCCCTTGAAGCAGAATTACGCGGTCTGTTGACCTTGTCATGTGGTGCGGCTATGCAGACAAATGTCCCATCGATGGCACGAACACATCCCGGATTCTGCTGTAGAGAAGCTCGAAGCCTTCGCGTGCTGTCGCCAGTTCAGCGGAAAGCATGGGAAGGAGATTCACTCGTGGCCCAGGCAGTTCAGAATGGCGTCGGTGGCTGCGTGGATGCAGCAACTAACACTGGGCTGACTAACTGTTAAGTGCTTGCCGCTTGCGATGACACTTTTGAAAACTCCCTGTGGCGTAAAAGTGGAGCCCACACAGCGCCTGCTGCTCCACGGTGAGCACAGTTGCCGTGTTGACGCGCTGCCTGTAATGATATTCTCGCAAATCATCACACAGCCACCTCGTCGAGTCCTTTGTCAGGCGAAAATGCTGCCTGAACAGGCCGTCGGGTATCTCGAAAGCGTCTCGATGCTCACGATAATGCCTGTCCGACAGCACTTCCAGCCAGTTCAAAACGACTCGTAATGGTGGACACAAAGCCATCGTCTGAACTTGGTTTGGTTTAAGGTTTATGGGGGTTTAACGTCCCAAAGTGACTAAGCTAATAGAGACGCCGTAGTGAAGGGCTCCTGAAATTTCGGCCACCTGAGGTCCTTTAGCGTGCACTGACATCGTAGAGTAAACAGGCATCTACAATTTCGCCTCCATAAAAATTCCACCGCCACGGCTGTAATCGAATTCGTATCTTTCGGGCCAGCAGCCGAGTGCCATAACCACTCAGCAATCACCGCGGCTCGTCCGAACTTGTAGTTTCTAGTTTATACCCCTCTCATACGGCCAGTTTCAATGCCCATCAAGTCGAGAGCCTTCGAGATTCTCAATTGCCATCGAACTCAAAGGAGTTGTGCCGCTGCTACACGGCAAATCTCAATGGCCTTTGAAATGATTCTCTTCTCACGCCAGGCTTGTGTGGCACCACAATCGCTACTTTGGATTTTGCAAAATTAACAAAAATATTTGATAAATGTATACGAAATGCTTAAATACACGCATACGCGCATGTCGTTTAAAACGATATTAATTGCACGTACGTGACAGACAGATGCAGACACTGCTGTAGCCACTCTAATACAAGACGAGCCAAAACCAAGCGAGTCCAACTTAACAGGCTTAACACCAGGGAAATTGCCTTGATATCTGAAAAACAAAAGCTATTTGTCTCTTGAAACTTTATGCGAGGGTACGAATGGGCAAAACGAAGGCGAATACAACAGTTTAGAAAACGATATTGCTTTGAGGGATTAGCGACGAAGCCTTTATCGCTGTGAAGCGGGCGGCCAGGGCACCGCCATGTTGTCAACGCTATGTACGCAAGTAATGCAAAGACCGCAACGCAAAATTAATGCGCGTAATGCGCTTAAAACAAGTCTGATACATTTTTATATTTATTGTACAGACTGCTTGCATTAAATTTTAGGCGAATAATGTTTGTTCATGCTTTTGTGCCGGGAATGTATCCTGGACGGAAATGCGCTTGGCGCCGCTGGAAGCGATGCTAGCAACCGTGAGCACCGCTCGAAGGCCCTCGAAATCTCGATGGAGTTCCGCGCTGCTCCGTTCACTGGATAGACTATTGACTCGATGGCCATTGAAACTCCCCGTGTAGCAGCGCTCGATCTCCTTTTAGTCGATAGACTATCGGTTCGAGGGCCTTTGAAATGCCCGTGTGACAGGGGTATTACTCTCGTACGAACGTCGCACATTGCCTCCGCGCCTCCGCTTCTTCCAATCTTCGGTGTCGCGGAAGGGGCGGTGGACTGATGATTCCGTAGTAATGTCTGCAAAGTGTTTTCAACGGGAGAGTACGCACAGACCTCCCGCGGCTTTAAATTTTTACCTTTCTTCGTAACCATCCGAAGAAAAAGTTACTCTAGAAATGCCCTTATGAAGCCGTTTCAAACTCTTCTGCATTCAATATAAGATTTTGCTTGCCAAAATTCATAATTCAAAATATTTTGTACCAAACTGTGAAATCAAGCGTATAAAACTGCGTTGTATTCGCAAATTTTTATTTGCATATTTCTGCCACGTCGCGGCCATACAAAATTATAGCGGATAAACGCGATAATTTCGGTAATGGCGGGACATCCTTTGCTGAAAAAAACGTCATTTTGATTTCACTGAATAATGCTTGCGGTGTCACGTGATTGACTTCATATTGTTCCAGCCAATCACATTCTAGGAAGCAGCCCTTCACAGTACGCAGTTTTTTTTAATATTGCTGAAAAAAGCCAAGTGCTCTTCTCTCTGCCATCTCTAACTTCGTATTCCCTCCACAACAACTCGCATTTTCAATCCAGGCGCCATGAATAGCTATGCGAAAAGCCGCTTCTCAAAGTCACGTCATGTTGACGTCAAAGCAGAAAGCAAATTCGGAGCCTAACGATTTTTCGCTACAAATTTAAAATGTGAGTTGCACGGAATTAATCTCAGAAACAACCAAAACGATAATATGGCGCCGAACGGCGGGCACGCGTGCCGAGAATAGGGCCCCAGATGTGCTGCTGCTCAAACGGTGACGGGGCTGGGACACCGGCGCTGGCTGGGCGATTAAGCGAGCGGAAGTCATAAATACTGTGTCTGCTGGTCGCTATCGTCGACTGCCGCAAGGGAGGCGTATCCTTGGCGTAAATTGCGCAGCCAGCTGCATCGTCGCGGCCTCGTCACCTTTCAGCCGGCAGCACTACGGGCTAAATACAGTATTCGTTCCTACATGGAATGTTTGAAAGTACTGCTATCGCGGCGCGGAAGCGGGCTTGCCACGTGGTATTTTTTTCTATTTCGCAGGCATCTGCAGTGAGCACAAAAATGCTTATACGTCATAGAAGGAAAGTTAGAAACTTTTCAATCGGACATTTTGCTTACCTTCTACATCTTTCTCATTGGCCTTTTTCACCTATCTTCGTTGCTTGCGAAGTTGGTTAATTATTATCGACTAATTACGCAATTATACAAAACAGAAGAAAAGCAAGCGTCTCAGGACACCTGGTACAGGCGGCCAGCTTGGAACCGGCGGCGCCTTGCGGGGGTGTGTGGTGAGTGCGGGTGAGAGGTGCGGCCTCCCGTTGAGCCGAAACCCGTGCTTAACGCTCCTTTCAATTTTCTATCGCTCTTAAAATTCGTTCTCTTTTAAAGTCCTTCACTATTTCTACCTCCCCGTTTTTCTGTGCGTTTTTCTGTGTTCAATCTACTCCGCCGCAGCCTCTGTGAGACCTGTTGTGCGGTTTATTACACTGTCACGCAGTGCTCACGGTAGTCGAAGGAGCGATGAAGACAGGCAAAAGGTATTCTCAAAGAGAACTGTTTATTGGGCTGACTTGCACCCAAAATGGACTGAATCATTCGGCGGCGGCGAAGCGACAAGCGTGCTCGGCGGTTGTCGAACAGAATCCCCGCTGCTGTCGGCTGTGCTCATTTTAGAGCTGATAGCGAACTTTCAAGATAAGGCGTCCGAAGTTACTAAGACATTCCGGAATCAGCTCTGCCTGGCTGCGATCAATCGAAATAAATCTAGTCGTGTCTTGCGTCGTAAACAAAGCGATAAAGTTTCCGTCACGGCAGGTTTGACGAAGTAACAAACACTGCAAAGATTCGCGACATCACTCCCCTCTGAAGGAAGAATCGCCCGATGCAATAAAACAAATAATGCGACTAGTAACAAATAAAACGGATCGTGCGAAAATAAACAGAGTGTGGAAATTCAGCGTCCTTTAGCACGCATATTGGGGTTTCAGACGGACGACATGAACAACTTCTGGTAGTACGCGGTGTCGCTGGGATACGGTCATTGCGTTAGGGATAACTTCATAACTTAATTCACTAGCCGACGAAGAACCTTGTACGAGTCCAAATAGCGGCGCAAAACCTTTTCACTCAATCCATGGCGGCGAATGGGCGTCCAAACCCAGACGAGGTTTCGTGGCTTGTATACCGCGTTGCGTATTCTTAGGTTGCAGCCTCTTTCGTCGGTCCGCTGCTGGTCTTCGATCCGTAATCGGGAGAGCCTTCGAGCTTCTACTGCGCGTGGAAGGTAGGCGGTGACGTCAAAGTTCTGTTCTTCAGTAATGTTAGGCAGCGTGGCGTCTAGCTTAGTCGCTGTCTCCCTGCCATGGACGAGATTAAAAGCCGTCATCTGGGTTGTCTCTTGCACTGCGGTGTTGAAGGCGAAGACGACGTAAGGCAATATGGCGTCCCAGGCCTTGAGTTTGGCATCGACATACATGGCGAGCATATCGGCGATGGTTTTGTTCCGGCGCTCAGTCAGCCCGTTGGCCTGCGGATGGTGTGCAGTTGTCCTCCGGAAGGCTGAGAATGCTGTTCTTCTGTCCGTGATGACCATATCGGGGGCGCCGTGTCAAAAAACAATGCACTCCACGAAAAATTTTGCGACTTCTGCTGCTGTTCCGTTCGGTTGGGCTTTTGCCTTGGCGTAGAGGGTCTGGTAGTCGGTCGCTATGATGATCCACTTATTTCCACTATGATGATCCACGTTGACTCGGGAAAAGGACCTAGCAAATACATGTCGATCAGCTGAAAGGGCCTTGAGGGGTTCAGTAGGGTTCAGAAATCCTGCTGCTCGGGTGGGAAGGGTCTTTCGTCGCTGACAAACTCGGCACGTTTTCACATAATGTGCGACATCGGCAGACAGTCGTGGCCAGTAATACTTGTCTTGAATGCGGCGGAGGGTGTGAGTGAACCCGAGATTTCCAGCTGTGGTCTCGTCTTGTGAAGCCTGTAGAACTTCGCGGAGACAAGCAGGTAGGACAAGGTGGTAGGCTGTTTTATTCGCGGCGAAGTTCTTCAACATAAGGACATCATTCTGTACACAGAAGGAAGTCCTCGCTTGGATGAGGCAGGGGGCGAAGGAACTTTGCCTTCCAAGTACTGATGAGGTGTTCTAGGTCGGCGTCAGAGCGTTGCTGCTGGCCAAAAAAGCTGGAGTTGATGGGTCCCAGGAAGGCGTCCTCATCGTCGTCCGGCGAAGGCGCATCTACAGGGGCTCGTGAGATGCAATCGGCGTCAGAGTGTTTGACGTCCGGACTTGTAAACAACGGTGTCGTCAAACTCCTGGAGGCGCAGATTTCATCGAGCGAGGTGGCCAGAGGGGGCCTTCAAATTGACAAGCCAGCACAGCGCGTTGTGATTGCTGATCACCTTGAACGGTCGTCCGTACAGGTGGGGGCGGAAATTTGAAGTAGCCCAAATGATCGCAAGGCACTCCTTCTCAGTCGTCGAATAGTTAGCCTCGGCCTTGGAGAAAGAAGAGCTAGCGTATGCGATCATTTTGTCTTGCCTGTCGCTTCTTTGAACGAGGACGGAGCATACGCACACGTTGCTTGCGTCGGTAGGCACTTCAGTATCGGCGGTTTCATTAAAATGCGCGAGTTTCGGTGGGAACTGTAAACTACGCTGAAGCTCTTTAAGGCTTCTGCTTGCGGGGCTTCCCATTGAAATGGCACGTCTGCCTTCGTCAGTTTTGTCTGGCGACGCGAGAAATGTTTTCCACAAATCGTCGGCAATATACGCACAGTCCGAGGAATCTGCGCACTGCTTTCTTATCAGCCGGCAGTGGAAACTGTTCAATAGCAGCTGTTTTCGGCGGGTCTGTGCGTACTCCTTCCTTGCTAACGATGTGGCCTAGAAACAGCAGCTCCTCATAGGCAAAGTGGCACTTCTCTGCTTTCAAGGTTAGGCCGGACGACTTGATGGCGTCTAGTTCTGTTCGAAGTCTTTTAAAGTGCTTTTCGAAGTTCGAGGCGAAGATAAAGACTTCATCTTAATATACCAGACAAATTTGCCATTTAAGGCCTGCCAGTACTGTAGTCATTACTTGCTGAAACTTCACTGGAGCGGAACAGAGACCAAAGGGCATGACCTTGAACTCGAAGAGCCCATTCGGACTGATGAATGCCATCCACTCACGATCTCTTTCATCGACCTCAATTTGGCAGTAGCCGCTCTTCAGGTACATCGATGAGAAATTCTTGGTGTTGCCGGTCCAGTCTGTCGTCGATGCGAGGGAGGGGGTAGACGTCCTTCTTTGCTATCTTGTTCAGGCGACGGTAATCAACGCAGATTGAAATGCGCCGTCTTTCTTTCTGACTAGAGCAACCGGTGCCGCCCATGGGCTGTTTGATGGCTGGCGGACGTCATCGCGAAGCATTTCTTCCACTTGATCAAGGATGGCTTGTCGTTCTCGTGGCGACACACGGTAGGGGCTTTCACGGAGACGTGGGGCGTTGCTGGTCGGTTATAATGCGATGCTTGCCAACCGGCGTTTCTCGGACCTTCAGCTATGATGAAAAACACTCGCTGTAGCTTCGAAGCAGATTGCGGATCTGGTCCTGTCTCTTCCTGGGCATGGCTGGGTTGATGTCGAAAGTGGGAGAGTTCCCTTGGGTAGGTGAATCTTCTGCGGAGGGATCGGAGAGGGCAGAAGTCTCGTACGTCGGATGTTTCGTCGGAGAAAGCAATTGTCTTTCCTTTGTCAATGTGCTGGTATCCTTCGCTGAATTTAGTCAGTGCTACTTCGGCCTGGACATTGCGAAAATGTGCGATGCCTCTCGCGATGCTGATTCCTCGGTCTAGAAGCAACTGCATGTTCCCTTCGATGATTGCTTCAGCGATAATGACTTTCATGGCACCTGTGGTCACGATTACGCTTGAACGGTGTGGGACGCTCACTCCTTCCTCCAGCGCACTCAGGGAACGTGATTTTTCAGAGTTTTCATCGAAGGGAAGGCCTCGTCCGTCGAAAGCGTGAGGAGCTTGGATTGCAAGTCGATGATTGCCTGATGCCCAATAAGGAGAGAGAGAGATAAAACATTCATTATTGCATTGAAGTGTTCTACGAGTCAGGCAGGCGTACTCTTCAGTTCAGAACTCCGGTGGCTTGGGCGGATGCCTGGACCAGTCTGATGATGCGACTCTGGTCCTCCAGACCATTGCTGGTCACAGCTGCCTCCCACTGCTCGTATGATGTCTGTAATGTTTTTAGATGAGGTGGTTGTTGGGGACAATTCCAGGAAATGTGAAACAGAGTAGGCGTTTCGCCGCACCATGGACAGAAGGGGCGGTATTTGGAAGGGTGAATGAAGCTGTACAAGTACAGGTTAGGGAAGGTATTCGTTTGTATTCGCCTCCAAAATGTGGCTTCTTCCGTGGTGAGTTTAATACGGGGAGGGGAATATATTCTACGATCTAATTTAGGCATCTCCAGCAGTTCCCCATAGTTGGATGGTAGAGGGGTGAGGTACGGGCAAGGATCCGCTCGGTTTGTTAGCTCACAAGCTAGATCATTTGCCGCCTCGTTGCCTTCAAGACCTGAATGGCCCGGGGTCCATGTAATGTTATGGGGGCGTTGAAGTGTAGGTGAGAGGCCCGACGGTATGAGTGGAGCCGCTGTCATTTTTACTACTCTCCCTGTGATGTAATATTGACAGGCTCGCTTCGAGTCAGTTATTATGTGAGCTGATTTGTCCTCCAGATCACAATGCCTTAAGGCAAGGGCGATGGCGGAGGCTTCCGCCGCGGCAGGATCCTCAGCCCGGAGTGAAACACTCGTCAGTAGTTGAAAATTCTGGCCAAGGGCGACTGCAACAAAGTTGCTCGGTTCAGTGTATGCCGCCACGTCTACGACTGCTTTGTGATCTGACTCTAGACGCCGGCGTAGATGAGTGACCCTAGCCACCTGTCTGCCTTTGTGGATTTCTGGATGCATATGTTTTGGGAACGGAGCCACCGAGATATGTCTTCTTATGTTTGCAGGTAGGGAAGTGTGTCGCCAGAGCTCTTGTAGATCTCGTGGTGTACCAATGCGCTGAAGAATGGCTCTTCCGGTAGTGGTCTGTTGGAGTCGGGCTCTCTGCGATGCTAAGACCGCATCTCTGATCTCCTCAAAGGCGTTGTGGACTCCAAGCTTGATTAGACGTTCGGTCGAGGTGCTTGGAAAAAGGCCGAGAGCTGTTTTGTACGCGCTGCGAATGACAGTGTCGGCCTGCTTAAGTTCTCCCTTTGTGAGATGATGATACGGAAGGCCGTATGCTATTCTGCAGATAACCAAGGACTGTACAAGACGAAGAGTGTCTTCCTCGCGCATGCCTTTCTTGTGGCGTGTTATACGACGAATCATACGTGTAATTTGGTGGGTGGTTGTTTTGAGAGTTTTTGTGGTATGTCCAGCGCGTAGGTTACTTTGAATCCAAAGCCCGAGAATTTTAATGACCGAGACCTCTCGAATCGGTTGGCCTTCTACATAGAGATCTATTGGTCTAGAGTTTTTGTAATTTTGACCGTGCACCCTGATTACTTCTGACTTCTACGGTGCACAGCGAAGGCCACTACTAGCGACAAATGTTTCGGCAATCAATGCCGCTTCCTGTAGGGCTGGTTCCTTCTGTGCAAGGGATCCCTTAGTCGTCCAGATAGTTATATCGTCTGCATACAGTGTAAATCCTATATCGGGTAATTCCTGCAGCCAACGAGCCAATCCTGTTATGGCAATATTGAATAAGAGGGGAGAGATGATTGATCCCTGCGGAGTGCCCTTGTTTGACATTGGTATGGTATCTGATCTGGTATATCCAATTCCAGTTGTTGCAGTGCGGTCCGTGAGGAATGCTATAATGTAGTTAAAGATCTTCTGCCCACATCCCAGGGATTTCAGTTCGCGGAGGATAGCTTCGTGTGAGACATTGTCAAAAGCTCCCTTAAGGTCAAGCGCCAGGATCAGATGCTCGCTTCCTCTTGGGATGCCTGTAAGAACTTCCTCCTTAAGCAAGAGAAAGGCGTCCTGGGTTGAGGGACCGCGCCTGAAGCCAATCATGGACTGTGGAAAGAGAGATCCCTGTCCTCAATGAAATTCACGAGGCGGTTTTGGATAACTCGCTCATAGAGCTTCCCGAGAGAGGATGTAAGGGAGATCGGTCTTAATGTTTCAAGTGTTGGCCGCTTTCCGGCCTTAGGAATTGTGATAATCTCTGCATGTCACCACTCGTTTGGGACTCGTCCTTCCTACCACAGGCCATTAAGGTAGTCGGTCATTTGCTCAATATGTTTTGAGCTAAAGTTTCTTATCATTGCGTTGGTCACTTTGTCTGCTCCTGCGGCTGTATTGCGTTTGACGGCTCTTGCTGCCGCATATACTTCAGCCACCGTGATGGGCTCGTCTAGATCAGTGTTCAGAGCTCCTGTGTATTGACGATTGCATGGCGGGATTCTTTGAATGCCAATGTACTGGTCTTGTAGGGCTTGTTTCAATACCTGATCTGTTCCTTGAAATTTGTAAGCAATTTCTTGCAACGTGCGATTGACTGTGGTTTTGGGTTTGCTCGGATCAATTAAGCTTCTTAGTATGGTTCAAGTTTGAGAGGTGCTGAGTGTGCCTTTGAGGGAGGCACAAAAATCTATCCAGTTTTGCTGAGCGAGTTGCGTTGCGTACTCCTGGGCTTGTTCGGAAAGTGCTGATAACCTAAGTCGGAGTCTGCGGTTCAACTTTCGCTTCTTTCATCTGCGGACGAGACTACGACGAGCCTCCCGCAAGTGTAGGAGGTGGCACGACAGCAGCAACTTAATAAGGAAATTCATGCCCAAGATTCTTCGCGAGAGCATTGCGGTAGCACAACAAAGGGCGAAGGATAGCTGTCTTTTGACAGTTACTCGCGCTGTTGATCACCCTGATGGCGTAATGAGGTGGCCCCCGCGGTTCGAATTTGTGGGCCGTCCCAAGCGACCGCGACTTTCCTCAGCTGGTCAAAGAATGTTCCATTCATCACCGAGTATTGGGCTGCTGTGTCGACCAGAGCGGTAACTTTCCCGTCGTCGATATTTCCTTCTAAACCGGATGTCTTGGCTCTAGCATTGCAATTCTGCATCGGCTTCGGGTCACTGCTTCGCCGCGTATGCGAATCGCGGATGGGGCGTGTCGTCGAAGCTTTTCTCTGTGGCGGCGTCGTTTTGAATGCAGTTCGCGTCGTGGTCGGGGTGGTGATTTTGTGCGGCGTCGGTGCAGCGAGTACAGCGTCTTCATGCGGCGTAGCGGGTACAGCTTCTTCATGGGGCGTGGTCGATGGAGGATCTTCGACGTTTCGCTCTTGAGCAATCTCACCCCCAGTGGTCGCTTTCTTTACTTTCCCCTACAAGGGCTGGGAGCCCTTCATCATACCGCGGCTGCATAGCGGCGGCGTGGCGACGCACAGCGCGAGGTTGACGGCGGTGGTGAGCGCGAAAGGCGGATCGGAATGCACTCCTCTTTCCGTAGGTACTCATCGTCGATTTCCTGCGGACGTGGGCCGAAGCCTGGTCGTGGGGAGTCAACCGCCAATCCTCGAAGACCGATACGTTGGCACGGGCAGTGACGAAGAATACGGCCGGCCTTATCGCAATGGAAGCACAACGGCCGGTTGTCGGAAGTCCTCCAGGCGTCGCATTTATAGGGGCTTGAGTGCCGCTTATGGGCTGGGCAGGGGGGGGGAGGGGGGCAAGAGGCGGCTTTTGCGAACACTTTGTTCATGTCGGAGAGGGCGTAAGGGCTGTCGTTGGGGCTGAGGAGTGCGTACTGCATCGGCCTAGGTCATGGCCTGAGGTTCTGTCGCCGTCGGGGTGCCGAGAGCCTGTTGCATTTCTTCCCGTACCACGCCCATGAGTGTCGCTGCTTGCTGCTGTAAGGAGGATGGCAGTAATCGCATAGGTCTTCGCGGACGATTTTGCTGATCACTTCGCGCAAGTTGTCGCTGGTGGTGGCCATCGCATCCGAACGGATTGCACAGGCAGAAGAAGGGCGATTGTACTGCCGAGCTCGGACGTCGAGGGGCTTGTCGATCGTGCAGTCTTTTTGCAAGAACTGGACTGTTTTTGGCAGCTGGCGGACGAGGCTGCCAAAGAGTTAAAAACTTAACTTTCTTTTCCTCGATCATCTTGGGGTCGGCGCGGCGAAAGAGGCGCTTCATCTCTTCCACGTAAGCGCGGACGGGATCATTCGGAAGCTGGATCCTGGACTCCAGGAGTTCGTCTCTTTCTTTCCTCACGACACTGGTCAATACTTTCCAGACTTCCTTCTTGAATAGCTGCAACGTCGTTAGGGAAGACACGTGGTTTTCATACCACGTGCGTGCTGAGCCCTCCAGCGCGAAAAAACGTGCCGGAGTTACACCGCATCATCCTAATTGCTGAATGATGCCACGCGTTTATATTGGTCCAACCATTCTTCGGTGTCTTTGCCTTGGGACCCACTGAAAGTTGGAGGCATCCGCGGCTGCTGCAGTATGATCGGTGTCGACATCTTCGGTGAGGTTGCGGTGCCCGTATCAACGTCTTTTCGCTGTCTGGAGCTTTCTGGCAGGGTCCCGAACTCAGCCTGCTCTCCCTGGAAACGTAGGCTGGCTCGGTTAACTGCTGACATATCGTCCGGTGCTAAGTGCAGGGGGCTGGCGTCCCGACTTAAAGGGGGCGTCCGGATCATGGAAGGCAACCCAGCACCTCCACAAGATGTCACGTAGTGGTTACGGTAGTCGAAGGAGCAATGAAGACGAACAAAATGTCTTCTAAAAAAAACTTTATTGGGCTGACTTGCGCATACAATGGACTGAACAACTCGGCGGCGGTAAAACGACAAGCGTGTTTTTTCGCGCTGGAGGGCTCAGCACGCACGTGGTATGAAAACCACGAGTCTTCCCTAACGACGTTGCAGCTATTCAAGAAGGAAGTCTGGAAAGTATTGACTTTCCGGAACAACGTAAAATCAGCTCTGCCTGCCTGCGATCAATCGAGATAAATTTAGTCGCGTCTTGCGTCGCAAACAAAGCGATAAATTGGGATGGCGGCAGATTTGAAGGAACAAACACTGCAAAAGATTCGCTGCAATAGGGTCCCTTGACCTCAATCTAAATTTGCTTCGGGAGCGGAGAGTTGGCCCTTTGGCCCATTGGCCAATTCTCCCAAGATTTTGCCCGAGAACTGCCATAAATTAGTTGAGCTAGAGAGGTGACGGCAATCGCATTTTAGAAATTCCAAGAACTGACGTGGCTATTACTAAAGGTTCGGCAATAAATATCTATTTGCAAGTTGATTCACTTGTTTTTTGCCTTCCAGTGTAGCACTGAGTAGGTTATGAAGTGAGGCCCCCTGTAGGTCTAATGTGGGCGGCCCGTGTGCGTCCCGGTGGGAGCAATGACGGGCTTCAAACGCGGGTTCCGGTCGTACCCCAGTGGGCTCCCACAAAGGTCCCAATAAGTCCCACTTGAGACCGATGCAAGAAGCCTTCGTGTGGGCTCCCCACATTTGGCCTACATTTCTTGATATCAGTAGCCCCCCGAGCTCCCCATTGGTTCTATTTTGGTGAGATTTGGGTAGACCCAGTTTGGGAGACCCGTTCATCTCAGTTAGCGCCAATGGGCAGGTGCCGGTCATAAAGGGCAAGCCCAATAAGAGCCAGCGCGCATCGTTTCCTAGCGAACCGATGCAGATTCCTTAGGGGCAGACCCACCCCAAACGCTGCAATTGTGCCCTCAAAGCATAAAATTATGCACTAATATTCTAAATGTTAACCTGACCAAAGCAACCCACTGAATTTTTTTCTTTTTCAACACAGTTCAAGTCGGCTACGTGGGCAGCACACAATGAACCCGTGTTTGTACTTTATGCACGCAGCGCATTGCTTCTGTTGCGCGGATAGTCAATGTTTGTTCCGAAGTATAGTGACATTTGGAGAGTCTCAGGCAGTACACTGAAGCCTCGTAGGTGGGCTCATTTATTTCTGAGCATGGTCCTCATTATTTTCCAGTGTTTAGTTATTGCGACAACCCAAATGATGCAGTTTGGAAAAGTAAAGATGCTGCGAAGTATATTACAAATTTTCTATAAAAGTAACTTTTGATTGCGCATAATAAAAATTTGTGAATTGAAAAAAACGTACCCATAACACAACGCAGCCACTTCGGCGGATTAAGCCCCGCTGTAGCCAATGTAGGACCACTTGGGGCAATGATTCGGCTGCCTCATTCGGGCTTGCCGCGTTTCTTCTCGAATATCATCCGATGTTTTTCTGCATCTGCCAAAAATCAACCGAAAAGAGACCGATGTGAGCAGCTTTGGGCACGTCCTCTTTCGAGCGCCGGCACGGCTGGTGTGAGATCCGAGCGGTTTTGTGTATGCAGCCACAATTAGGCTTAACGAGGTTTTTCCTTCATAGAGCCTACATATAGGTTCCGTCTGCCCTCAAAAGCCCTGTAAGGGTGCAATGTGAGGAGAATGTGTGCGCGCCCTTTTTACAGACGCATAACGGGCTATGTGCGACCTACAGTGGGTTCGCGTGGGCAGCCCAATTTGGGCTAGTAGAGGTTTTTTGCAGTATAGAGCCCACATTGACGTTCCCTCTGCTCTTAGGAACTCTACAAAGAACCGATGCGGGCAGCATTTGCACATCCCCGTTTTCGAGCCCAGCCACGACTTATGTGGGACCTACAGCGGGTTCGCGTGGGCAGCCCCATCTCGGCTAGGAAAAGTTTTTACAGAATACAGCCCACCTTGAAGTTCCCTCTGGTCTCGAGTACTCTACAACGAACCGATGCGGCCACCATTTGGGCACCCCCGTTTTCGAGCCCAGCTACGGCTTTTGTGGGACCTGCAGCGGGTTCGCGCGGGCAGTCCCATTTGAGCTAGCAGAAGTTTGTCGAGCATCCGGTTCACATTGATGACCCGACAAAGCACCACTTTGGTCTCTATGTAGGAGTATGGTATGGGGTAACCCTGGCAACAGCGATATGGAACCCATGTAGACTCGATAGGGGCAAGCTCAATTCGGACTGGCTCACTTATTCTCCACAGGGAGCCGATGCATGTGCTCTAGCGGTTGCCCCAGCCCCAAAGCTTCATCATCACCAGACTGACTACACCAACTCTAGGGCAAAGGCCTCTCCCATGCCTCTCCAATTAACCCGGTCTTTTGCCAGCTGCGGCCACCCTATCGCCGCAAAACTTCTTAATCTCAACCGCCCACTTACTTTCTTCCCCCCCCCCCCTTTGCTACGCTTGCCTTCTTATGGAATACACTACATTACCCTTAGGGACCAGCGGTTATCTTGCCTTCGCACTACAGGCCCTGCCCAAGCTCATTTCTTCCTCTTGATTTCGACTAGCATGTTATTAACACGCGTTTGTTCCTTCAACCACTCTGCCCCCTTCCGGTCTCTTAACGTAACACGTATCATTTTTTCTTTCCATGGCTCGCTGCGTTATAGTTAACTTAAGCTGAACCTTTTTCGTTAGCCGCCACGTTTCTGCCCCGTAGGTGAGTACCGGTAAGATACATCAGTTCCATACTTTCCTTTTGAGGCATATTGGTAAACTGCCACTCATGATCTTAGAGAACCTGCCAAGCGTGTTCCACGCCATTCTTATCCTTCTAGTTATTTCCCTTTCATGATCCGGATCAGCAGACACAACCTGCCCAAAGTAGACGTATTCCTTTATCACTTCCGATACCTCGCTGCCAATTGTGAACTGCTGTTTCCTTCTAGACTGTTGAACATTAATTTGGTTTTCTGCATGTTAATGTTAAGACCCACCGTTCTGCTCTGTGTGTCAAAATCACATAACAAGCTTTGAAGCACACCTACTCAGGTACTTAACAAGGCAAAATCATCAGCGAATCGCAAATTACTTAGGTATTTCCCATTAACTATTATCCTCAACTGTTCCCACTCCAGGCCTTGGAACAGCTCCTGTAAGCAGGCGGTGAATAGCATTGGCGAGATTACGTCTCCCTGCCTGACGCCCTTCCTTATTGGAATTTTATTGCTGACTTTATAGAGGGCTATGGTAGCTTTGCAGTGTATATATATATCTTCCAGTATTTTTACATAAGACTCTTCTACCCCCTGATTTCGCAAGGCCTCTATGACTGCTGAGGTTACCACTGAATCATATGCTTTCTCGTAATCAATGGATGCTATATATAGCGCTTGTTTATATTCTGAGCACTTCTCTATCACATGGTTGATAGTGTGAATGTGATTTGTTCTGGAACATCTTTTACGAAAGCCTTCCTGATCATTTGGTTCGTTAAAGTCTAAGGTTTCTCTGACTCTATTAGCGATTACCTTAGTAAATACCTCGTCGGCAACGGACAGTAAGCTGATCGGTCTGTAATTTTTCAAGTTCTTTGCGTCTCCTTTCTTAAGAATTAAGATAATGCTTGCGTTCTTCCAAGATTCTGGTACATTCGAGGTCATAAGTCATTGCTTATACAGGGTGGCTAGTTATTCCACCGCAATCTATACTCCGTCTTTTAACGGATCTGCTGTTAGCTGATTCTCACCATCTGCTTTTCCCTTTGCAATCCCACTAGCCTATGTAGGACTCATGTAGGATTACGGCCTCCCATTTTTGCTTGCTCTCGTGTTACTCTGCTACCCCATTCTCGTATTACTAACGCGCAATAAAGATTCTCTTTACCTCAAAAACTCTATTTTAATAATAAGTAGTGCGCTTCCTTGAAATTCAGTGTAGAATCACACTCTGTGTAAAATGGCTCGCATGTAATATATTTCGAGAATTACGATTTACATATCGAAATTATTCGCTTTCACTTTGTAAGATATTTTTGGGTCTAAAAGAGAGCGCACAAACTAAAACTTTCAGTGTGTTGAAACAAATTTTGTTAACTTCTGTGAATTTGAGGAATAAAACAATTTGCTGACAGCCCTCCGACCGACAGCCGCCGTACTCGTAAAACGTTAGGATAAACAGCTTTGTGAAACAATTTTGGTTGGGTGGAAATTCACTTCGCTGAAAGACAAATTCTTTAATTGCAAAATTTCTGTCAAATCCCTATCCTTTTCTCGATAACCCTTTATATATATGGCCACCCAGACGTATTATATGGCAATTCGGAGGTGAATTTTAATTCGTACAGATTACGTTTATGCGATAATGACATTCAAATGCGATTTATGCAATACAACCTGCGTGCGTCGGGCCTAAGTATAAATGTTAGAGTACATATTGTGAGTGCATTTCGACAGTATTTATTTGTGCAATATATATTCCAGCCACGAAGAAAAACAGGGATGGTCCACCCTCTGCAACAAATAGAAAGGTTCAGATTGGTGAAATTGTAAATGCGGCAGACAGTAGTGCATGAGCTCTCTTTATCACACGTAAAGGTTAATTGTGATGTGTTTTATTTTTTGGCAAAAACTGAATAAAATTAAATTATGCATTTGACTCAGTTTTAAACACGCCATTGCCTAAACTTCGGCAGAAGATTTATATATCGGCCATAAATTGAACATTATGTAAGCAGAAAGGATTTGGCCTGGCTTTGCGTACACTTGCTTTCAGCGTAGCTATTTTCTTATGCTTGCTATGGTTACCGTGTATCAGTGGCAATGTGCGGAAGTATGCTCATTTTATTTTTTCGCAACGCCAACCTAAAAGGACGTTACTCGTAACGCAGTCTTCCTGACGTCACGGAGCTGTTCTCTTTCATAAGACTGATCTCACAGTTAGTGAAATTTAGCACTACTTTTGCGATAAGATATGAAAGTTATTTGTGCTGCTGCATGCGACAAGAATATCTACTTTTTCGCAAATCCCTAGTTCAAAAATCTCACATCCCTCATAAATGCTGTTCATTCTAACGATAAGCAACATACAGAATACTCGCTTTGCGTATCTGGCTGCGATGTACGGAGTAGCCCGCTCAGAATAAACGCTGGCTGTTTGACTGTCGAAGAGTATGAAGATCTTATAACCCCAAGTGCGATAATGAAAGAAGCAATACGTTGCTGTTATTGTTAAGCTTCCGTGCAGTGTATTGGTGCGATCAGATTTCTCAGGAATGAGTTCAATGGCAAGGTCTGCTCAGGCCATCAAGAGAATGCCTTTTTGCTGTATCTGACGATGTAACTGATAACCGCCACTGTACTGATGAACAAGTTTCTCAGAGGCATCGACACGGCCAGAAGGGTCCAGACGAGGATTAGTGAGTCCAGTCAATAGTGCACTGGGCGGTCGTAAGTGGATTTATGGCAGATCTGGGTGGCGGCGAGCCATAGTTGATTCGGAGATTGCGTTGCATGCATACCCTGTGGATGAGTGAGTGAAATTCGGTAACAATGTGCTCAAGGGCACAGAAGAGTACCGAACAGGCAAAAGGAAGAAAGGCGAAAAGCCGGTAGTATCATGCCGCGACGAATTATTAGCAAAAGTTGCCCAGGGCAACGCAACGTCCCAATGGCGATAGTCGGGTGAGAAATACTTCTACACATGTCAGCCAGGGACCTGTTGAGCCGCTTGGTAAACCCATGCATAAAGGGATGGCAAGCTATAGTGAGCTTATGGTGCGTGGTAAAAGACCGGAGGATGTCTTTAACTACTCGGGACAAAAAGTAGCGGCTGCGGTCCGTCAGAAATTAGTGTGGGGCCCCGTGGTCAAAGCTTAAATTCTGCAACAGGAAATCGGCCCCATCAGTTGTGCAAAGGCGCGCGTGATAGCGTATCGGGTCGCATATTCGGTCGAGACAGCAATCAAACGGTTGCGAGTGTAGGGTGATAGGAGATGTCCGAGATGATCTACTCCAACACGGCAGAAGAGTTATGGAGGACATCACTAGGTTGTAGAAGCCCATGAGGAACCGTGGGCGGTCTCTCCTGCGTTGACAGAGATGGCAAGAGGCACCGCAACTCCGAACCAAGCGGTACAAACCGGGCCAAAAAAAGCGGCGGCGGACAGGATCCTGCGTGCGGGAGACGCAAAGATGGCGCGCGGTTGGTAGATCGCGTAGCACCACTAGGACATATGACCGGAGACGCTGGGGAACGACTAGCAGGAGCGGAGGCCCGTCAGGACGAAGGCTGCGGCGGTATGGGATGCCATCTTGAAGGAAGAAGTGTTGCAGTGAAGGATCTGGGCTGGCACAGTTGAGGCGATCAATGATGTACCGAAAAGAAGAATGTTGCCGCTGCTCGTCCACGATGTTAAGTAGATTGGATATAGCGAAGAGGCACGGCCCGAGATCGGTGTCTCGAGGACCAGGCGGCTCCACAGGGTGCCGAGAGAGGCTGTCGGTGTCTTGATGAAGACGCCCTGACTTGCCATGAACGGTGTAAGAATACTCTTCGAGAAGCAACGCCCAATGGCAGAAGCGGCCAGCGGGGTCCTTAGGGAATAAATCTAGGAAAGCGCATGGTCATCGGTCAGAACAACTAATGAACGGCCGAGCAGGTAGGGTCGGTACTTAGCTACGGCCGAAATGGGGGCTAGACACTCGCACTCTGCAATTGTGTAATTGCGTTCAGCCGCAGAAAAGATGCGGCTGGCATAGGCAATAACGCGCTCTCAACCCCGGTGACGCTGGGCAAGCAGGGCGCTGATCCCACATCCGCTGGCGTCTGTGCGAACTTTATTCGGAGCCGACAAATTGAAATCGACCAAAACAGGCGGGGAGGTGAGTGGTCGACTAGCGAAGAAAAGGCCTCCTCGTGGGCAGAGCTTCATGTAAAAAGGGTGCCTTTATTTAGGAGGTTGATGAGAGGACGAACTATGCCGGCAAATTTTTTTTTTGAAAGGGCGGAAGTAAGAGCAGAGGTCGGCGAATCTGCGCACATCCATAGGCGATTGGGGAATAGGGATGTCCTTGACGGCTTGAACTTTAACGGGATGCGGGCAGACACTAGAAGCGTACACCAGGTGTTTGAGTATGGTGAGTTGGCGGCCAATGACTTGGCATTTCGACGAGTTCAGCTGGAGCCCGACTGTGCAGACGACAGAAATATTACTCGCCAATCGTTTGAGGTGTGTGGGAATGGTGGGCAAAAAACCACCGCATCATCCAGGTAACATAGAAAGGTGGGCCATTGAAAGCCGTGATACGAAGACTTCATTCTTTCCAAGGTCGGTGGCGCATTGCACAGACCGCATGGCATGACTTCAAACTGATAAAAGCCGTCCGGCGTGAAAAACGAGGTCTTTCACTACCTTTTTCATCAATATAAATTTTTCATTACCCTGGTCTAAGATTAATGGAAGAGAAGAATTTGGCTCCTTGGAGGCAGACCAAAGCATCTTGTATTCTTGGAGCAAGATAGACGTCTTCGTTCGTGATGCTGTTGAGTTGTCGGTAATGAACGTAAAAACTCCAGCTGCCGTCCTTCTTTTAACGAGCACGACTGGTGAGCCCTGAGGGCCCGGAGACAGCCCTATGATGTCTCTACTGAGGATCTTGTCTACCTCCTGCTGCATGATGGTGAGTTGTGTAGAGGACACTATACAGCCGTCTGTGAATAGGTGCAGCATCACCGGTGTTAGCTCAATGCATAACCACGCACGTAAGAGGCAAAAGGAGTCATCGAAGTCGATACTCTCGCGAGAAGACGACAGATGACAGCGAAGGTCGTGAGCTTCCCTTGTAAGAGTTCAGTACCAATAAATTTTGCGTATTCAAAACATGGTGAGACTTCAAACTCGCAGCACTGTGACAAGGCTGCACGCAGTTTTTTACCGCCGATACAACGCATTCGGTAGCAGAGCACAGCGTGGCGAGCGACATATCTTGCAGGAGCGGCTCAACGTACGATGCACATTTGAGGACCAGAAATGACACTTGATTTGCAGACGTGGTGACAACTGCATGCGCAAGGGCAACATTGTGTGTGAGGGGCACATCAGGAACTGGAGCTACAACGTGATCATCATCAGAATTGGCAGGACATGCGAGAAACTGACATAGGTGGCGGCTTCGGGGCCCAGGCGCTCAGAGTCGACGGTACACTCTCGGTTCACAAATAGATCCGGAGGCTCCGCTGGACTAGGTAGGGAAAGTTTAAGCACACTTGTGGCTCAATCGATAAGTGCGTAATAGTCAGGGAAAAAGTCAATGCCGAAGATGATATCATGAGAGCCGTGTTCGCGGACTGTAAAGAGCACAGAAGTATGGCGGCCGGCGATTTACACATGAGCAGTACATATTCCAAAGACGGTAGAGGCACCGCCATTTGTGACACCGAGAACTGTTGTGGCGGTAGAAGTGAGCACTTTTTTAGGCGAAGGAGGGACAAGCATCAATGACGGACATATTAGCTCCGGTGTCGATCAGATGACTAGCAGGGAAGCCTTTCACGCCGACGCTAAGGATGTTTCGATGGGCATGAGGTTTTCTGGTCGGGTCGTCAAAACCGGATCCACCCCAGACGCTGCAGCCATCAGCTTTACGACCGCGAGAGATCATATGAAGCCTCAGATGACGAAAGGCGGGGTCGGTGCAATGGAGGTCGACAGGGCTGATGTGACGACGAACGGTTAGTATGAAGGCAGGAGTGTTGTGGCTAGAGAAGGGCGTGTCGGAGGGCGAGGAAGAGCAACGGAATTATGCAGAATTCGGGAAGGGGCGGTTGGTCGAAGACGGACGAGTCCGGCCGTAGCGAGATATATGGCCCACTTGGGAGCAGCTAATGGAGATGGGCCCGTCGTCCGGTGTTCTCCATTCATCTGGATTGTGGATGCGGCGTGGGTAGTACGTACGTTTAGAGTCGAACTTCAGAGACACGCGACGAGCACCTGTGGAAATGAGCAAACAAGGTGGATCTCCAGATTGGCGAATTCTTGCCGAACGCCCTGCATGAGGGATACAGCTGGACTACTGCCTGGTGCGTATAGTTGAAAAGGAACGCATGACATTGCCTCTACTTCCTGGCGCACAAGTTATGACAGGCGCAAAGATGTTGGCGGGCGGCACGGTCGTATTCGGCAACCGCGCGTTCTGTGCAGAAATTCGGCAGCTTTTCGCTGGTAGGATTGAGCGGGATACTTTGATGATTGCATTAAGCATTCCGCGGTCCTTGTATACAAGCAGGTTGAAAGCGTCATCTGCAACGCCTTTGAGCACGTGACCTTTGTCGGACTCTGGCATAGCGGCGTCGAATTTCTTGAAGAGAGCTAGTATGTCCTGAATGTACGAGAAGTCGGACTTTGTGGTCAGTTGTGCATGACATGCAACTTTGCCTTCGAATTTAGCTGACGCCCGATTATTTTACCAAGCCAGTCACAAAGCTTGCGCTTGCAGTGGTCGAAACTGGTGAGTCCATCCTCGTGGGTCTCGAACTAAACCCTGGCAGTGCCCTTCACGTAGAAGACGACGTTAGCCAACTTCAGGGTCGGGTCCCACCTGTTGTGCGTGCTCACGCACTCGTAGATGGCGAGCCAGTCCTATACCTCGACGCCCTCTGTTCCGCTGAAGGTCCCAGGATCTCTCGGATTAGCATTCCGGGACAAGTCTGTGAAGTCAGAATTAATGCATGGAAGAATGTCCTGACAGTAGATGTTACATCTCAGGCATCAGTAGACAAGCTGAAAGAAACTAGCCTCCTCGGTGGCATGGCGGTCCGCTCCTACGTTGCTTACGGGAAGCGGACAACCACTGGAGTTATCACTGATCTTGACCCGGAGATAGCTGACAAGGACCTCTGGTCGCTGATTAAATCTACGGCCCCGATTTTTGACATTCATTGTTTCGGGCGCTCCAAGTGTGTCAAACTAGTTTTCGAAACTGACGCTCTGCCATCCCACGTCAAGGCGGGCTATGTGAGGCATCCTGTCCGCCTGTATGTTCCCAAACCTGTTCAGTGCCACAAGTGCAACAAGATAGGTCATGTGAGTGCTGTTTGCAAGAATGAAGTATCCTGCCGTCGATGCGGCGGGATGCACCAGCATGACACCTGCACGACGGAGACTATAAAGTGCGCCAACTTTCGGGTGCCCATGAAGCCACAGCTAAGGACTGCCCTAAGCTGCAAAACGAAAGACCCATCCTGAAAAAGATGGTGAAGGACAATTCGACCCACCAAGAAGCGGCGGCGCGTATTCGTCGCCGCAAACATCGTTCCCGGCGGCGTCCTCCGGTTCCACACAATTCTAGTCCACCTGCACCACAGTTGCAGGAAGTATCAGCTCAGCCGGCACAGCAGCATGAGCCTAACAACGATAACAAGACGTCTGCGGCCGTGTCCCATGTTACCGCAGTAGCTCAGTCTGATGCGTTTGTGTTACCTTCTTCCTCTGATGCTGAATGGCCTGCTCTGCCATCCAAGGAGATCGCCATGGCAAGACCAAGCCCGGTTGCCACTCCAGCTGACACTGTTGGCAAGACCGAAGGTCAGGATGTGAGCATAATGTTAAAAAAGCTTTGTGTTCAATGCGCGTGCTGCTTTGAGGCTTTAACACGCCAACAGCAAAGATTGTTGCGCAGTTTTTGGATGCACTTGAGCCGCTCTTTCCGGCGTTGCAATAATTCATTATGGCACAACCAAAACTCACCTCATCTGTGCCAATGCACGTGCGCCGTAGTGTAGTGGTGCATTGGAATGCCCGAGGCCTACGAGGTCGTCTGAGTGACTTCCGGCCACGCGTCCACAAGTACCGCTTCCCTGTGCTGGTTATATGTGAGCCCAACATGCCGTCGCCTTTCCGCCTTTCTGGATACGTGCTGCTGTGGTCTCGCACAGAAGACGAAACTAGCAAAGTGTTAGTTTGCATACGCCAAAACATTGCGCGCGTCCGCCAAGTTCTACAGCCACACAACACAAACCATTACATCTGTTTGACAGTCACGCTAAAAGGACGGGTCTTTTCGATAATCGGTGCCTACATTCCACCTAGAGATGCCATTGATACTTCGTACCTATATTCAGCCATCCAAAGTTGTCCAGCTCCTCATATCATAGTGGGCGATATTAATGCTCATCACCCTCAGTGGGGCAGTGCTGTTATGAATAACCGAGGCAGGAACCTGTTCGACTTTCTGCACTCCCAGAACTTCGTCAATATCAACACTGGTTCACCTACGTTTCTGCCTGACACGTCGTACAGCAGCTGCTTGGATCTGGCGTTTGTTTCAGCAAGTCTCCAGTTTTACGTCAGCTGGTGCTGTGACGTGGAAACACATGGGAGTGACCACATTCCAACGTATGTTTGCGTCAAGTGGTACGCACCTACTACTCCGTCTCGCGTGCGATATACAGACTGGCCTGCCTTTAGGTCGTCCGTGGAGATTTCCTGTGTGGACCTCTCAACACCATCTAAAATAAAAGGCCTGATTACGTCCTCTCTCACTGAGACCACGTGGTATATATGTGCGCCTACGCCAGGGTCTATTATTCACGTGGAATTCGAAAGACTACGCGCAGTCCGTCGGCGCGCCGAAAGGAAATACAGAAGAACCGAATCCACGTATGATCTTGCCCTTTGTCGCCGAGCTCAAAAACAAATAAAGCGCCACCTAGCGAGACCAGGGAGACAACGTTGGAGGCAGTTCTGATCATCGCTGGACCCTCGCAAACCACTGTCGCGTATTTGGCATGTAGCCAGGAGCTTGCGTTCACCCCCACAGGAACGCTATCCTTTCCATGCCCTGTCTATTTACCAACGCCGTAATAATGTAGAGGTAGCAGAAGAATTCTGCAAAATGGTTGTGGGCACAACTATGCTACCATCAACCAGTTTGGAGGCTTTTGTACCACCTTCACCAGATGACCACTACGACATGCTTATTAACAATGCCTGAACTAGAAGCTGCTCTTTCCTCGTGTAGGCGTCCATCTGCACCTGGTCCTGACGGGATTTCGTACGCGTCCCTCTCTCACCTAGGCATGGAAGGCCGAACTGTGCTGCTCAGTTACTTCAATGATACATGGACTTCCGGAATCGTTCCAGAACACTAGAAGATCAGCCGCCTGGTTGCACTTTTGAAGCCTGGCAAACCTCCTTATGAGCTTACCTCATACCGGCCAGTTGCACTAGCAAGCTGCGTCGGCAAAGTTATGGAGCGAATGGTGCTGGCGCGGCTCGAATGGTTTTTAGAGCAGAATGCTCTCTATCCGGATATGATGACTGTGTTCCGGAGGGGACGTTCTTCGATTGACAGCGTAATCGACCTCATATCGACAGTGGAACATGAAAAACGTAGTCGCCGACTCGTCGCTGCTGTCTTCTTGGACATCAAATGGGCCTACGATAATGTACTTCAAGACGCCGTCCTTGATGCCTTTGACGACATTGGCGTTGGCGGCCGGATGTATTCGTGGATTGGGAGCTACCTCAACGGCCGGTCTGTTTACATGTCTACGCCTGATAGGGAGACTACCCGTCATCAGGTTTGCCGTGGAGTTCCTCAGGGAGGAGTTCTTAGCCCAACCCTATTTAACGTGGCATTGATTGGACTGGTGAATGAACTTCCCACTAACATTGACATCAGTGCCTATGCTGATGATATCGGCATCTGGGTGTCGGGTTCGACACGTCCGCAAATGCGTGCGAGATTACAACGAGCCGTGTCATCTACTTCAAGGTACCTACGGCGTCAGGGTTTGCACTTGGCAACTGAAAAATATGCTGTGGCGGCATTCACGCGCAAGTCTGTCTGCCACTACCCGGTAACTCTTCAAGGGGTTGCAATACCATACGTCTCCCACCACAGATTTTTGGGCATTATCATTGACCGCGATCTGTCATGGTCGAGGCATATAAACATGCTAAAGAAAAGACTCACTCTTTTTTGCCATGTGCTTCGCTTTGTGGTAGGCATTAATTGGGGCCCAACGGAGTGCTCCTTGCTTCGACTTTACTATACCCTCTTTATTGGCTACGTTCGTTACAGCCTTCCTGTACTCTCTAACATGAGTATTTCCTGCTTGCGAACATTAGAGAGTGTCCAAGCACAGGCGCTCAAGATATGCCTCGGATTACCACGTTGTGCCTCGAACAAAGGCACGATTGAGGAATCTCGTGCGTGCCCATTATCGGTATACCTGTCACACGAACCATTTCGTGTATATTTACGTGCGCCTTACACGGCACCGCTGTCACCCGCTGACGAAGATTTTTGATGAGCGACCGGACAGCAGTTTTGCACGCGCACTGCGCTTCCATCGCTCCGAATTGCCATGAGACTATGCCCTGCCGCATCATTCCTTGCAGCCCCCATGGGTAATGGCTCAGCCTTCAGTCTGCCTGCATGTCCCTGGCATAATCAAGAAGTCTGCGATGCCGGTTAGCGGACTGAAGGAACTTGCACTTGCCTACATCTGGTCAGAATACCACAAATGTGTGCACGTCTACAAGGATGGATCTGCGTCTCCAAATGCATCAACAGCAGCTTTCGCAATCCCTGCACAAGAGACGACCCGCAGAATCATTTTGGGACACAAGTCTACTTCAACCGCTGCAGAGCTTGTGGGCCTTCGGGAATCGATTCGCCACATCTGCGGAGAACCGCCTCAGGAGTGGTGCATTTTCACCGACTGTAAACCTGCGCTACACATTTTAGGATGCTTCCTACGCCACACAGCCTACCAAGCTCTGGCTCTTGATATCATTAGTCTCGTATCATTTGTTCAGGGAAACGGCCACCGTGTAGTGTTTCAATGGATCCCCGGACACTGCGGACTCGATAGAAATTAGACCGCCGACGCTGAAGCAAGGAGCGCCTTCAGTAGTGGCCTGCGTACAGCTGTACCGTTCTCTGTAGTGGACACAACTTGTCTCCTTTCGGAATTGATGAGGAGGGCGACGGCTAGGTACTGGGCCCTGCCAGACACCCGCCACATCCGCCTTAAACGGCTATATCCGACGATGACCTTTTCAGTTCCTCGCGGAATACCTCGCCCTATTGCATGCGTTATCCGTAGACTACGTTTAAACGTGGCATTCACGCGCAAATACTTGCACTTAATAGGACAAGCGGACTCCCCGGAATGTACCACATGTGGTGTGCTAGAGACTATAGAACATGTTTTAGTGGCGTGTCCAGCGTATGCACATGACTCATACTCGCATCTGCTCTGAAGCCTATGGACACATCGCTCCTCTCTGAGGATTTGATCCTCGGCGCTTGGCCAGATAGTTTTAGAACTGTCAAGGCAACGCGAGCGCTCTCACGCTACTTGAGCGACACGGACCTTGTCTCGCGCTTGTGATGTCAGAAAGTTTCCTTTTTTTTGTTAAAAGTAGTTTTTCATCTGCCTCCTCCCATCATCATCGTCCCCCATCGTGACCTTCTTTTATCTCCTCTTCCCGTCCCCTAGAGCAGAGTAGCAGGCCAGATATTTATTTTTCAGGCCAGCCTCTCTGCCTTTCCTACCAATGAACCCTCTCTCTCTCTCTCTCTCTCGGATTAGCAGTGATGACTACCGGCGTGGCGGACGCCGAGGGAGCGGCCCCTTCACTTGGCATTCCTGGAGAGCTCGCGAGCTGACAACCATTGCGGAGTTCGTTGATTGCTGTGGCTGCAGCTAGCACGTCCACCAATAATATAGCGTGAACGCGTATATTAGAAAAAAGGCCGCCACCGTCTGGAATACGTTGAAGTAACGAGCGTTGGCTGCTGAGTTTACTAGATGAAGAAAGCGAAGAACGCGCCGCTCGTCTCGAGAAACGGAATGCAATAAATACCATTTGAAACGGGGTGGACTACCACCATGCGCGTCTACGCGTGCACGCACGCCGCCTAGCGGAACGATCGCCGCCTAGCGCTATCTATCAGAGAAATTACGATGCACGTCTACCCATTGTCGAGTTGCACCCCCTGAAGATACGCCGAAACGAAGTTTGCTTTGGTTGGGTGGTCAAGGTGGGCCTAGAATTTGGCTTGCCGTGCGATATGGTAACGCTTCAATTAGTAACTGCATGCATACAATGTTTACCTATTATTTAATTGTGCTTTTATTTCTATACCACCATTCATATGGTCTTATTTACCTACGAAATTCGGCATAAAACTGTCCCCGGATGGGTGCCCGTTGTTGTCGGAGTATATATAGCGGAACGAATGTACATAAGTATAGCGGTCCCGTTACGGAACAGTTTTCCTACCCGTTTTAGGATATTTTTTTGTGTATGGGGGACAGGGCTTAGAGGGAACAACCAATTTTATTGGCCGCCATCTTTGATTCGAGAAACCCAAACTATGCCGCCATTTTGTCCCCTTACGTCATACTCACCTAGTTCCATCTCTATCCACCATATTGGACCGTGACGTCATCATTGGCGCGTGGCTTATGTTTCTGCAATTTTATTGTAGATGGCACTACAAGTCTCAATGCGAGATGCGCTGTTTTCTGGTTGCAGCCACAGGTGGCGCTTTGATCTCAGGGTGGTAGGAGACCTCTCGAAACGTGATGGGTATTTGCTGCCACAGGTGACGCTGTGATCAAGGGTGTAGCAACCCCACGAAAACTCGCAACGTGATCAGGAAGAGCTAACGCTCTTAAAATGAGAAAACACAGCGCAGCGTAAGCGAGCAACCGGGGCAAGCAGGGTTGTTGTTGTTGTTGCCCACATACTATGGCACATGCCCACATAGGGCGATTGGCAAAGAATTGGGGGGCACAGAAAGGTTTTGAGGTAAATAATTCCTGAAAGTAAATAAAATGAATGGTAAGGACGGAAGAAGTGAACAAAAAGAAACAACGAAAAAAAGCGGGAAACGCATAACGCGCGCTGGAGATCGAGACTGATGTTTTAGCCGATTGTTAAATGATAATGATAATTGTTAGAATAAAAATATCATTGAAAAATTAAACAAACAATTAACAAGGTAGCAGTCTTGATTTCATTAAAAAATTTCCACGGCAGTAAAAACAGACCTGCGGCTGTACCCAAGTATGGTGGCTCCAAACGACAATAAGACTGGGCTACTCAAACAATTACCAAGCCGTTGTAGAGATTTCTCTAAAAACCGTCTTCCGTCATGGTGTACCGGCGACGAAAGAACAAAAAATGGTCTATGGTTTTCGTGCTCACCACAAAATGCGCAGACGGGATTAAGCGCCAACCCAGACCTGTGCAAATAAAAATTTAAGGGTGGGATCCGGCAGCGGAGCCTTGATAGAGATACCTCAACCTGCCGTGAACGGCATGATTGCCTGCTACACGAATACCTCAGGTGCAGGCAAATCATCAGATCTTTAAAGAGATCCAGTTGCCATTCTTAAAAAAATTTGTCGCCGGACCCTCGCTGCTCTAATGTACGCTGTAGCGGGAACGATAGGTAGCACGGGGCCATTGAGGGACGCCTTGGCTAGGCAGTCCGCAACTTCATGGCCTGTCACACCGCTATGACCTGGAACCCATATCATGTGAACAAGGCTAAAATGCGGAAGGAGTAAGGAATGGAAGGGGTTTAGAATTGGCGAATCTACAGCTGAAGCAAGAGACGAACACAAATAAGGAAAATCTGTAATGACAGCCACTGAAGAGAAAGCTGGCTCTAGTTTGCGAAGAGCAAGCACCACCGCCAGAAACTCCGCTTGGAAAATTGGGGTGTAGTCGGGAATCCGCAAAGAAAACGACCAATCTTGGAGCGGGTAATATATTCCCGCCCCTGCCTCTTCATAACATTTGGAGGCGTCAGTAGCTATCGTTAAGCTAATAGGTAGGCTTTGTAAATCGTCTTCTAATAATTCATTTAAAATGCGGGTTAGTAAATTCTTACAGTTTTTTGGGAAAATATCATCACAGACAATTTCTACAGACTACCCACTGTTTTTGTCGGAAGAATGTTATACAAAAGAACATTTAAAGGTTCAAGCAAATTTTGTGCCATAACTACCTGCGGGGTATGAAATCTAGGCCAGTGGACTCCAAAAAAGGAAGTCGGCTGGCAACAAAAAACATAAAAAGCGGTGCAAATCTGATTCATATATCCTTAGGTACGTCTGGACAGTTGGGAATTGAAATCTAGATGATAAAGGAGGATATACGAGTTTCAAGATAAAGCACGTTATTGGCAAGACATTTGGGGAGGCCAAAGCACAACCGAAGCGCTTCCTGCCCCAAAAGAACGAGCGGGCAAATTTTGTAAACAATTGTACCCGAAAACAGCACAGATTCAAATTCTAAAATTTGTGGGACATACAAAACATCTATCAGCAAAAGTGCATCTCTCCGCATTCCAGACCGGGGATTACTTAATCACCGCAGCATGCTCACAGCACGAGCCCCTTTCGCTGCGACATGGTCAATGTGGGAGCGCCATGTGAGGCTGCCATCATAAATGACACCAAGATATTTTGATGACTTAACTTGAGGAATATTTTGTCGCTAGTAACTGAGAGACAGATTAACAGGATCTTTCAGTTTAAAAACAAGTACAGCTCACTTCTTTACGTTTAAGGTGAGACGTAAGCCCCACAACCAAATTTCAGGCAAATTTAGGTACGATTGCAGGCGCACATAGAGAGATTTAATGTCAGCTGCAGCAGTGAAAAATGCAATGCCGTCCGCATAGACGAACGTGCGAACGTTTTGATGGCTGGGAATAGAGCTCATTAGAATAATAAAGAGCACCAGTGCCAAGACCGCTTCTTGTGGAACACCTCTGGATTGTTTATATCTTCCAGAACTCACACCATTTAGTATGCAAAAAAACTGTGTGTTTTCAAGGAACGCAGATATCCACGCAAGTAGGTAATTTTGAAACTGCAGAGTATATATTCCTTGCAATAATATGTAGTGTTCTACGCTGTAATAAGCTTTGGCTACATCTAATGTCACCAACGCAGCATGCATTTTTTGGTGCCGCGCAAGACAAATGCGACTCTCAAGATCGGTGTGAGCATTCCATATGGAACATATTTTACGGAAACCAATTTGGCAGAGACTAAAGATAGTATTACGGTCCACGAACTCCGAAACACGTAGGAGTATGACTCTTTCAATTAACTTAACCACGTTCGATGTCAATGAAATCGGTCTAATATTATCCAGAGAATAGCCACCATCATTGTTTTTAGGTAAAGGGATCACTTTGCGATTTTCCACTCAGGAGGAATCCATGCATGTTTGATTGGAAAATTAACCAGCTGCAATAAGGATGTAGAGGACTCCTCAAATAGGATCCTTAACATTGTTGATGTTACCCTCTCAGGGCCAGGAGCAGCAGTTGGTAACTTCAACACTATCGGGGAAAGCTCGGGAAGGGTAATAGGGGGGACATGCAGAAACTGGTCCACTGACGCTACAAACGCGGAGCGCAAAGGAAGTACACAGGCGAAACGCTCCTCTAATAATTTGGCAATCGTCTCAACTGTTTCTATTGCTTCTTGCGGGGTCAAAACACATGCAGGTGATTTTTATGAAACCGGAATTGTTTTCCGCGATCTTAAGAAACCGAAAAGTGCGCGACGATTTCCTGATTTTGATAGGAAATTAAAATGCTCGAATTCATAATTTTCTTTCGCTTGTGAAACTGTGTGTTTAAAAGTAGCCGCAATGAACTTATAATCATGCAAATTTTTTGGGCACTGATTGTGTAGGAGCTTCTTCCATGCAGCCTTTCTGTGTCCGTAATCCCGCGAGCAATCTGCATATCACGATCTAGCTGAAGTGATCATGCAAATTTTTTGGGCACTGATTGTGTAGGAGCTTCTTCCATGCAGCCTTTCTGTGTCCGTAATCCCGCGAGCAATCTGCATATCACGATCTAGCTGAAGTGTTCCCTCTTGAAGTACGTCCCAAAAATTCGCAATTCTTTCAGCATTCCTCAATGGTCAAGCATATGCCGTTTGCTGTATGCTCTTCAGCAGAATTAACCGCTGAAGCAAGAGTGGAGCACAAAGAGGACTGAAACTGGTCATAGTTTATATATGACCTCAGCTGAGAGCACGCCGGAGTTATGCGGCAATTAACATCATAAACGATAGGTATGCGATCGCTAGATGTTCCACAATCCACAGTCGACCAATTAAGTACTGGAACACTAGGGCTGGTGAAAGTTATATCTAATACAGATCGAATTCATGCGCGGAGAAATGTGGCGGATCCTGAATTCATACAGGAAAAGTTGTTATCGGTAACCCAATCCCAAAGGCGCTTACCACAGAAATCTGCCCCAAAGCCCAACGACACATGATCAGAATTAAAGTCAACGGCCAAGAGAACTGACTTCTGACAATTAAGGAGCAGGAGATCTAGCAGCCCGGTATCCTGCACACCGCAAGGAAAATAAACATTTACTAATGAAAACGAATAGCACCCTGGAATTTCTAAGTCTAAAGCCAATAATTCACAGTCTATAGTAGAGGACAGAAAACTAATCTTAGCCCTGTGACAAAATTTAGAAGAACCTATCATGAGTGATCGTCCTCCTCTTGTCTGACAATCTTATCGAAATGAAGAATAATTTTGCAAATGGAAGTGTTTTTAAGATGTAAGCCAAGTTTCTTGTAAAAAAAATTATTCATATTTGAACAGCGCAATAAAACAACGGGACACAACGAAGAAAGGATACCACAAGCGCTGACTCGCAACTAGATTTTTAATTCACGTCCAAGCATCTTAAATACTAAGAACGCCAAACACTCGCCCAGTTCGCAGCTTTAATGAAATAAATTATGTCTGGATTATGTTGAGATATAAGGTACAGCAAGTCTGTGGAAACTGAAAGAAGTGACCAACAGTTCCACTGGAGAACTCTTAACACACCTATGGTTGAGAAATCCGGGAAGCAGCAACTGCCTGCCCTAAAATAGTTTCTTTTGGCTTAGAGCCAATCTGTTGCTTCTTTAATTTCGGCTGAGGATGTGAAGAAGAAGGGTTAGACAAGGAGAATCCGCTGCGTTTGAGGATTCGCGTATCCGAATACACCCTCTCTGCATCATGAATAGTTTGAGCATTATCTGAATTTGTGGACCGAGGAAGTGGAGAAACAGCAGTAACTTGTTCTTGGGGCTGAGACTGCTCAAGTAAGGAGTGTTGGGACATTAACGAAGGCATGGCTGACATGGCAGAAGTCATTCCAATTTGCATGGTCTGGGTAATCTGCGTTGCAAGAGCATTTGATATGCACTCTGTGACAGTGAACACTATCCTGTCAACCATATTAGCCATAGAGGCTTCCACAGCAGTCACTCTTGCCTGAGAGATAGACGAATCTAGTGTCACTTCTGAACTTGCTGACACACCTGCATAGCCGTGAGATCTCTCTTTAATTGCCTCGCGCCGCGAACAGCGTGTCTGGAATTTGCAATTCGTGATCCCGAGAATGATAATCCATGTAATTTGCAGCGTGAGATCCACCACAAAGGCAACACTTCTCGTTTTGATCAGAGCATAAATTTCCTTGATTGTCATTGCCGCATTTATAAAAGCGCATGGTGGAATTGCAGCCACGAGCACTATGGCCATATCGCCAGCAATTGCTGCACTGCAGTGGCTTAGACGGAAGGGGATCTACACGGAAGATTAGTGGCCATGCTTTAATTTCTGAGGGGCAAGCTGTACCCTCAAAAGTGGCAATAATCGTTTCTGTTGGCACCCGCTCATTCTTCACCTCCCGGCTACAGTGATACACAGCAACAACACCCGCTGCATTGAGAAGTTCGAGGGTCTCAACTGAGGACAAGCACGAGTCCATGCCGGGAACCAGACCTTTTGTACAGGCCATTTCAGACGGAATGAAGGTATTTACCGAAAGAGACCCAAAAGATAAGCAGTGTACAAGATCCTTTACGCACGGCAGGTCTGGCGAACGGCACAGAATCCCGCCACGTCCACACTGCCTTACCTCAATGATTGCCTCATAAAGGGAAGTGGCCGCCTGGAGAGCAGCTCGAACAGGCCCTGGATTGTTAATTTTGATAGAATCACCATCCTGTGGCACCAGCGCCACAGCAATACTGCGGACGCCGGAGCGTTAAAAATGTTCTAGAGGCATCTCATAAGGTGGCAGGGAAGCCGAACAACGGGATCTCCCCTGGCCGTGAGAATGCGTAGACATTACCTGTGATTTAGAAACTCACCGTGTGCGGTATTCACAGAAGAAAAAAGGTGCAAAGGCACAGGGGTAAAAGGAAAACAGGACCAGCCGCCCAATACTTAGCCAATGCCTCGTCTTCCTCCAACCGGCAAGCAGAGCCTGGCACCACCAACGCATTTCGTTGTCTTCGCGTTCCACGCATGAGAGCGAAGCATGTGGAGGTGTAGTCTAAGGACGTAACAATATTTACCAAAATATGAAGTAAATGAAAAGAGCTCCGTTCCGGCTTTAGTGTGAAAAAAGCAGCATTATTAAGCGCGCTCCAGAATTTTAAGAGAAAACTCCTTACATTTTGAAAACTTAATTAACATTGTTTTGCTAATGGCTTCCAATTCATACGACTGGGCAATGCTACAGAAACGCTTCGTCAACATTTTAAAGTTTTCCAAGAAAATTCTAAGTGTTTGGCTGAACATCTGGTGCAGCATGTCAGTCATCTAAAATATCTGCATGCAGAAAGTTTCGCTCGAGGTGCCTTTCTCACACAAAAATGAACTGTTTCATATCAAGCCTAATGGAACAACATAGAACATTGTAACGCAGGCAGAAGCTATTTTTAATTCACCCCAGTTAAAACACGATCTCGTATCTTTTTTAATCATTAGGTATGTTTTCTGAAATATGTTATTGTGCAAGTTTAAGCATTTATTTTATTGCATCGACCGTTTCGGTAGCTGAAAGCCACATTGTACTATGACAACTTCGATCTAACTCGAATAGTTCGAGACAGAGATGTGTACCTGGAATTGTTGAGCAATGTTTTCAGCGTGATTTCTGACGGCAACACGTGCGTACACTAGTGGCTTCTTTTCTCACCTCATAGTTATTTTATTCCCCGTTGTGATGAAAAAGTGCTTCGTCCTGAGACCATGGCAGACAATAAAATGCAAGCATCAGCGTATCATCGCCAGCAGGCTCAGCTGAAAAGTTACCTGTTCGAAAATCCTTCCCAGGAATATGGGAAGATTGATTATGTAAAATACAATATTGCTGATACCATAACAAAATTTCTTAAATCAACAGCCGAGTCACCTATATTCAGTGGAGAAACTTCGCGACTTACCAATTTCTGCTTTTGGGTTTAGGTGGCTTTAGCGGTCTCCATCCATGCAATTTTTATTTCCGTTCACATTTCTTGTAGCAAGCCATTTCTTTTCCAAAGCTGCTGCAGCCGGTTCCGATATCGTTGGAAGAAAGAAAGCACCGTCCGTATTGGGGAGAAAAAAAGAAACGTCTGAATCTATCGTGACTTTTTGCTGGTGGAGGATTGCAAAAGCAAGCTGCAAAAGGAAAAATGTAAGATGAAAAACGTATCGGCTAGAGAACCTGGGGGAAAGATTACCTTACACCAAAACAAGCAGGGGGCTCCTGAATACCAGCATTTGCTAGTAGCATACGTTCAAGTGACTTTTCGCAGCCAAGGAGTGCTTTTTGCTTTGTGCGACAAGAAAGCATAATAATAAAGGCTGCACCTACTTGAGAAAAAAAAAATTCACATTTTCTTTGGCTTGGTTTCTGTCGTAAGGAATAATGTTGGAAAGAAGCTGTTGGTTTTGACTCAGAAGCAAATATGGCAACTTACAAGCTTTGATAATATGCCTCTGCCCAGCTTCCACTTGCGGGATGTAAGCTGGAAGCATGATTAGCAGGAATATAGAGCTCTATTATTATAATTTGATCGATAACAACTTCTTAGCTGCACACTACTTTGTATTACATATTTTCTTATATTTCAATCTTCGGTGTCCGCGCCATGGTCATTGCATGTGGGCACAGTCGACTCACACTAAAAAAGTCTGCTCATGCATTTTTAGTTTTTTTTCCGGTGTGAGTTATGGTGACACTATTCTCTGTTATTCGTTTTGTATTACTTTGTATTACATATTTTCTTATATTTGAATATTCGGTGTCCACGCCATGGTTATTGCATGTGGGCACAGTCGACTCACAATAAAAAAGTCCGCTCATGCATTTTTAGTTTTTTTTTCCGGGTTGAGTTATGGTGACACTATTCTCTGTTATTCGTTTCCTAACCTTTCTTTGGAAAAAGCGCTTCAGTTGAACGCTCGGTGGAAGTTCTTTCTTTTATAACTAAGCGAAAAGCCTGAACATCATCTGTGTCTTTTGAGCTTTACCATTTGATATATTTTCAGAGAATATTCAACTAAGGTGATCAAAACTGAGCATTTCAATATTATGGTTCTTGCAGTGCTATTCACAGTCGGCTCTATGTTATCTACAGCACAGCAAAAGGTTGACTCTGAAATGCACTCGAGAAAAAAAGCGCTCACTAGGGCGAGAATAGTTTGCAATATTTCACCGAAAATACATCAGCCCCCGCAAGTCTTCTTGATACTGAACAGATTCTTAGGTTATGAGGAAAAGAAGCGACTCTTACCTAACCAGAAGGCTTCAAAATTATACTTTTTCTCGGCCCTGAATTGCTTTGAACGCTGTTTGTTTATGACATTAGGCTTTTGGCTCATAGAATTTTTTATATGCTACTGGCCGGACTAGCTATGACAGGTGTTGCATCTGGGTTGCAAGCCCCAAGGGTAGCGTTGGCCTGGCGGCCTGGGGCAAAGCTGGAAACATCCGAAGGTCCCGGCAAAGGATGAGTCGACTGGCAACAGAACAACTTATTTATTCTGGCATCGCAAAAGAGCAGCCGGTCAGGGCGACCACGTTACTCGAAGGACGAAATCGAAGTCTCTCGTTGGCGTCCGGGGCAGCCCCCTTTATACCCACGGAGTCGAGGGCAAGAGGGAACGGCTTGGGAAGAGTCATCCGATACGGCGACGCTTGAACATGTTCAGGCGTGACGGGCGCGTCCGCCAGGCCGGCGCCGGTCAGACCTCCTCGCCTCCCAGTTGAGGAGCTCCTCTCCCCAATGGTCTCAAGGCATTCCGACAGCTCGTCATCCTCAGCCTCCAACTCAAGAATAGCCCTTAGCAGTTCTGGTTTTCTGAGTTTGTCTGAGACATCCAGACCCAACTCTCTTGCAAGCTCCAGCAATTTCGGTTTGCGCAACGACTTCAAATCCATGGCTGCTCCGAATGCTGCTTTCTCTACTGCCTACTATTGTCTTGCCGCAAACTAACCCGGCAGCAACGACAACCACAATTACCAGCTCTGTTTCTGACACTAACAAAAGCCTGGCAAAACTCAGAAGAAGAAAGTCCCGCACTCACCAAACCTCGCAGCCACGAATTCAGCGCAGTCGTTCCGCTGCAGGCAACCAGTCATCACACAGGGCTCGTTGCACTGCTCCCGGATGGTCGTTGTGCTGCTCAGCATACAGTTGAACGCATATCTTCGCTGCTGGCCTCCGTTGTCGGGATCCCACCGCTGGCAACCAGTACTTTTTTAGCAGACTTGATTTCACTTGGTCGAAATCCTCTGCCTCCTCTCTCTTCAAGCGAGCGACTACGTCGGCCGCCTCGCCGGGTAACAAAGTGAGCAAGCGCTGTGGCCACGTTTCCCGAGAGAACCCCTGCTTCTCGCACGTTCGCTCAAAGTTAACCAGGAACAAACCAATGTCCTCTCCAAGCTTAAACGGCCGCATCAGGTCAGTCATTTTGAACGATACCCGTTCTCCTGCACCGTGTGCCTGACTTCCATTACGAGCGCGTTCCATCTCTACCTCGAGACGCTTCATTTCCAAAGCGTGTTGACGGTCGCGCTCTTCTTTCTCTTTCTCTTTTTGTTCTTTACGTTCTCGCTCCTCTTTCTCTTTTTGTTCTTTACGTTCGCGCTCGTCTTTCTCTTTTTGTTCTTTACGTTCGCGCTCGTCTTTCTCTTTTTGTTATTTACGTTCGCGCTCCTCTTTCTCTTTTTGTTCCCGCAACACTTTGTCCATGAGGCTTGAAAAGCAGTATGGCGCGTTCTTCAAACCAAAACTCAAAACTTTAGGACGGAATGTTCCCATTGGTGAAATGAACGCCGCATACCTACTAGCCTCCTCTGTAAGTGGAACCTGCCAATAACCCCTGACAAGATCTAGGGTGGAAATAAACTGAGCGCTACTAACTTTCTCAAGGCGCTCCTCGATGTTAGGGATCGGATAAATTTGATCCTTAGTGATAGAATTAAGCCTGCGGTAGTCGACGCAAGGACGAGGTTCCTTGCCCGGTACCTCAACTAAAATCAAAGGGGAGGTATAATCACTCTCACCCGCCTCAATAACACCGAGCTGTAGCATTTTCTTTACCTCAGCCTCCATAATATCGCGCTGGCGGGGTGACACCCGGTACGCCTTGGATCGTACTGGCTCTGGGGAGGTAAGTTCTATATTATGAGTAAGGACAGAAGTCCTACCAGGCCTCTCAGAGAACTGACCTTGAAACTCTTGTAAGAGTTGGTGTAGTTCGGTTTTCTGCTCAGGCGACAGCGGTGCTTTACTGAGTAAGTCACTAATGACCTGATCAGTGTCTTCCCTGTTCGTCACTGAGCCTAGTCCCGGAAGCTCGACCGGAAGCTCTTCTAACTTTCCCTTGTCGGGCATTTCCTCTCCAGTGCCTGGTGCCTTCAACGCTACAGGCTCAATTTTATCCAGTTCGGACGTGCTCTGGATATCAGCTTGCTGCGCCTCCGACCCTTTTTCATTGTTTTCAATTTTATCCAGTTCGGACGTGCTCTGGATATCAGCTTGCTGCGCCTCCGACCCTTTTTCATTGTTTGACAACGTCGGCCCCGCAACTACCGCCTTTGCAGCGAGCTCCCGAACTCTCGGTCTGGTTAAGGCCTGAACGCTAGCCTCACCAAACAAAAGCCCCTTCTCGCGCAGGAGGTGATCGGACCTGTTCGAAAATAGGTACGGGTACTGGGGGGGGCAGCCTAGATGACACTACGGCCTCAGTCTCAAGTGCTCCGAAAGGTCCTTCAATAACCACTTTTGCTACGGGCAGACACACGCTGTGAGCTTCCACTGCTTGCTTGATCCATGCGCACTCGCCCGTGAACATATCGGGTTCTACGTAAGAGGTGTGAACTACATCCATTGTAGCTGCGGAATCACGAAGCACTCGGCACTCTTTCCCGTTCACGAGGAAGTCTCGCATGTAAGGCTCGAGAAGCTTCATGTTCTCGTCAGTGCTACATAATGACAAACACACGACTTCTCTTTTTGTTTCTGGACACTGCGCCGAAAAGTGACCCGGCTTCTGGCACGTATAACACACGCGCGCTTGCCTCGCCTCGAACCGCTTTCTGCGTTCGGCTTCGGCTGCCGCCGTCTCCTTACGTTCGGTCGGACTGCTTTCACTCGCATCCGCACTACGCGTGTCCCCCCTTGCTCTCATGGGTGTGAACTTCGGCCTCTCAGACTTGGAGCCAAATTCACCCTTTTGACCGTCCTTAGCTCCGCGAGCCCGACGCGTCACAAACTCCTCGGCTAGCTCGGCGGCTTTAGCCACTGTACTAACGTCTGGCCTATCCAAGACCCAGTACCGCACGTTCTCAGGTAACCGACTATAAAACTGTTCCAGCCCGAAACACTGCAGAATTTTCTCGTGGTCACCAAACGCTTTCTCTTCTTTGAGCCACTCCTGCATGTTTGACATAAGCCTGTAGGCAAACTCTGTATATGACTCATTTCTGCCTTTTTCATTTTCCCGAAACTTCCGACGGAACGCCTCCGCTGACAGCCTGTTGTTGCATTTGGGTTGCAAGCCCCAAGGGTAGCGTTGGCCTGGCGGCCTGGGGCAAAGCTGGAAACATCCGAAGGTCCCGGCAAAGGATGAGTCGACTGGCAACAGAACAACTTATTTATTCTGGCATCGCAAAAGAGTAGCCGGTCAGGGCGACCACGTTACTCGAAGGACGAAATCGAAGTCTCTCGTTGGCGTCCGGGGCAGCCCCCTTTATACCCACGGAGTCGAGGGCAAGAGGGAACGGCTTGGGAAGAGTCATCCGATACGGCGACGCTTGAACATGTTCAGGCGTGACGGGCGCGTCCGCCAGGCCGGCGCCGGTCAGACCTCCTCGCCTCCCAGTTGAGGAGCTCCTCTCCCCGGCTGCCGCGCTTTGACAAGCGTGGGCAAAACAAGCACACACACACACGCACGCACGACGACACGTGGCACTGAAACATGCCTGGACGCGCTTGGCGGGAGGCGTTGCGGCAGCGATGAACGAAGCCGCGGCGTCCGTTGCATCCGCGCCGGCTATACCGCGCGTCGTAGGTAGGCGAGACGTAACACAGGCCACAGCATCCCCATCTGGTCTGGTCGCTGAGCAAGGAAATTACAAAGGGCATTTTAGATTACTCACGTGGCTGATATGCGAAAAATACAATGGGTGTCAGCCTGCAGTGACGGCGCAGTACTCTAATGCAGTGGCCAGTTAGGCTGATCTTTTCACGCCGCCCGAATGGATATTGAAGCAGACAACAATACCTAAACCTGAAGCAGCATACTGGTAGTTTAGCGGGTGGGGTGTTTTGCTGCGTAATGGCGTAGCGCTCTAATGAAGTGGCCGGCGAAGCTGACCTAGGTTCGAAATCTCCGTGTGGACAAATTTTATTTTGACACGATAGCATTAAAGGCGCCATAGTCCAGAAAATCCGGCTCCTGCATCCACACCAGTCTTGGCGGTGCGATTATAGTTCACGAGCATGGCTCTGGCAGGTGGTCCCCACGGAGCAGGCTAGGAGGCAGTTGGGCCGCATAACTCACCTGACCTTGCGGTGTCAACACAACCTGTCCACCGGATAGTGAGCAAACTGCGCGCCATGGCTGAAGGTTGTAAATATAATGATTTAGTCGCTCAGGAAGAGCAAACTGGGTTGTACAAGGCCTCCCTGCTGGGAGTACCTGCTGTTGCAAATGGGTCGCAAGCCCCAAGGGTAGCGTTGGCCTGGCGGCCTGGGGCACAGCTGGAAACATCCGAAGGTCCTGGCAAAGGATGAGTCGACTGCCAACAGAACAACTTGTTTATTCTAGCATCGCAAAAGAGCAGCCGGTCAGGGCGACCACGTTACTCGACGGAAAAAATCGAAGTCTCCTTTTGGCGTCCGGGGCAGCTGCCTTTATACCCTCGGAGTCGAGGGCAAGAAGAAACGGCTCGGGAAGAGGCGCACGAGACGGCGACGCACGGACACGTTGAGACGTGACGTGACGCGTCCGCCGGGCCGGCGCCGGTCAGACCTCCTCGCCTCCCAGTTGGGGAGCTCCTCTCCCCGGCTGCCGCGCTTTGACAAGCGTGGGCACCAACATGCACACACACACACGCACACACGAAGACACGTGGCATTGAAACCTGCCTGGACGCGCTTGGCGGGAGGCGTTGCGGCAGCGCTGAACGGGCCAAAATGACCGCCACTTTGAACGAAGCCCCGGCGTCCGTTGCATCCGCGCCGGCTATACCGCACGTCGTAGGCGAAACGTAACAGACCGCCCCGCCGGGAGAAGGAGATCCCGATGGTCAGGGGACTGCATCCGCTGTCCGGAGGGATGTCGCTCAATGATGCTCGTAATCGAAATCGGTCGTCCCTCGGCGTTGCTTGCGCGCAGCGCACAGAGAAGGCCTCGTTCTCAGGTTCAGGTTCACACAGGACACTGCAAAGTGACTTCGGGAGAGTTGCCATTTTTGTTCTCGTTCCCCGCAAGCGTTAGAACTACGCCGAAACGCAACCGCTCAGTCAGCAAGCACGCCACAACTCTCACTAAGCTCTGCCGGCCTCTTTTCCCTGTTATACTATTGCCTAGTTCCTTACAGTAGTCAAGCAGCACTCAGAACGCGTCCACAAATGGGAAAATTGCACTAGAAAGCACGTCATCACTTTGAAACACTAAACAAAAGCAATATGGTAAAAATCTTGCCTCAGGAAGAAAACATCAGTAACAAACAACTTTGAGGCGAATTCCTACGTTAGGGGCCTCGACTTAAGCCATCGGCGTTACCGTTGAGACTCCCCTTTTTGTAACGCACCTCAAAGGAATATTGTTGTAAAGCGAGGCTCCTGCGCAGGAGGCGGCCATTTTTGGGAGAGATGGTCTGCAGCTAGTGGAGAGGGCAGTGATCCGTCTCAATGATAAACCTCGAGCCGGCTAGGTAGCATGACAATTTCTGTACGGCCCACACGAGACACGCACACACTTTCTCGGTGGCGCTGTACGCCTGCTCACGACAAGTCAGCTTACGACTAGCATACAGAACGGGGTGTTCCACTTCTCCATTTTCCCGTTGGCACAGTACAACGCCCATGCCTCGCTCACTAGCATCGCACTGAACAACGAACCTTTTTGTGTAGTCTGGCGATCGTAGCACAGACTCGATTCTCGTAATTCTTTCTGAGTAAGCACCTGTGTGACATAAAGAATCCGTTTTATGTGTTACCTGTGTCCGTTCAAGCAGTGTTGAGCAGCCCCTTTAAGGGGAGCTTCAGTGTCCCCTCCAATTTTTGTCCTCAATTGTTGTAGGCATTGACATTGCTTCATGAGGCCACATGTGGTTTCAGACAGTCTGGCGTGGACAAATGAGGCAACTCCGCATTTGCGACTTCCAATTAATGATTGAGCATTAATACTACAATACGCTAAATGAATTTGCACGTTGCGCTATCTTTTTTCAGCAGAGACGCTCTCAGCACCTGTTGTACCCAAACCGGCGTTAGAAAGATTTCGCCTGATTGCATTTATTTTCATGCCTCAGGCAAAGAAATATTTTGGACGATCCTCTAGTGCGGCAACATTTAAGGTACCCTCCCCGAATGTAGTTTTAATAGCTCTACTTATATGAGGCGGCGAGTCCTCATACCACATACTGGCGCGATGGAGCAGCAGTTTAGCGATGCGGCACTAGCCTGACAGTTGGCTTAATAAAACACGTTGTGGGGCTAGTTGGTGATCTTTTTTCTGTGTATTCGTCTAAATATGTAGCACCGTTTAATTTCAAGAAAATAAAAATCGCCGAACAGGTGGCTAGTTCAAGCTCAAGCATTGATGGGGCTTGTGCGCCCCAACTTTCCGTTTTCCAGCTGCCGTAAGACGCGTTTTTGAACAGATTTTTCTTTGGGAGGCTTTCTAACCCTCACGCAAGAAGCTAATGCGCAGTGGCACGTTGGACAATTGCATGGAATATATTTGAGCTAATTTCTTTTCTACCTGCCATGGTAGCAATGATTAACAGACCTGGATTTTAGTGACATGCACGGAGGTTTGTTTTCCTCGATAATGGGCAATCTAATAGTGTAGCATTAAAACAGATCATACAGTTAGCTTTTGCGTTGATTATTTTAGTCCCCTTCAAATTGTGTTGCAAGAAACAGAGTTGTCGCTTTAAGCATCAGCTGCCAGCGAAAAGAAAAAGCATAATCGGAACGCAGACAAAGGTGACGAAGCTCGTGCTGCCTCTCAGGGACGCTAGTCTACGGTGCGACACCATTTGAATAAAAATTGTGGCCGCTGTGCTGCAATTTTGGCCACGTTACGCTTGGCGGACGAGCCGGTTCTTTACAGCCTGCAGGCTTAGAGTCCCACCATACATGGATTACCTGGTCCTGGCAAGCTTTCACAGCAGATAAAAGTACGCTTGCAATATGAGTAGAGCATGATGGGATAAGATAGAGTATCCTTCGTTTACTGGAGTCGCAAGATAAACTCGCTTTTCATTGGAAAAAAATATTCCACAGTGTCCTCAATCCCGATCCAGTTCCCCAAATCTGATACGGCACTCCAATTTTTCAACTCTACTGCGAGTGACTTATGGCTAGGGCTTTGGAAGATTCCTGGCCGCTTGCGCCGAGTTTGTTTGTGCACAGTAGCGGCTATCACGAATATTTTACTTTTACTTTCACGCGTGTCCAAAATTTTATTATCTATCGTATCTTGCCTTTTTTCATATAGAGGATAATTTTTATTAGACTTTTTCGTAATACTCGTTCTTAATATGAACAGATTCAAGCATGCTCTAAAGAATGGAGGCACCTAAAAGAGGTGAAAAGGAAATTAGGCATAGACAAAAATTAGATGTATATGCTAAGAGCCAATGAAGGCAATGCCATTTGCAATATAAGCATCATAATTAATGTGGATGAGAGTTCTAAACAACTCTATGCAGTAGCCAATAAAATAAGTACGTAAATAAGTGAGAAAAAAAAGCGCTGCAATGAGATTGAAGGGGGATGCTAAGATAGCTTTAGAATTAGTGTAAAGAGGAAAAGCAACAGGTGATATGGGAAAAGCATATGTTTTGATGATTGGAGTGTAGATTGCGCTAGAAAAACTAGTCCGCCTGTACTGGCAGTGTCTTAGCCCTGGAGTGTACCAAAAGCTTGGAAGAATGCTGGGATCACCTTAGGCCATCACAAATTAGACATCACGGACTGGAAATATTAGAGACCCATCAGCTTACTCTCCGTTGCCTATAAGACAGTCACTAAGGAAATCGCTATTAGAGTACAGAGAAGCCTAGCCTCCAATCAACTGTCATCTCTCAGGCTTTCGTAAAGACTACTCGAAAATAGACCGTATTCACATGGTCAAACAGGTGACACAGAAGTGCGCAGAATATTAACAACCTCTATATATATCTTTCAAACAATAAGAGAAAGCATTTTACTTAGTCAAAACCTCAGCAGTAAGGTCGGCATTGCAAAATCACGGTGCAGAAGTGTCTTTTGAAAAAACACTCGAAGACGTCTATAACTGCTGTACATAGTCCTCCATAGTCCTCCATAAAGTCAGCAATAAAACTACAATAAGGAAGAGAGTCACGGCAGGCAGACACGATCGCGCCAATGCTATTGACCACCCGTGTTCTGGAGATTTTCAGAGAACTCGACTGGGAACCGGTGAGGATAAGAGTTAATAAAGAATGCCTGAGTAGTCTGTGACTTGCTGATGCCGTTGCCTTGATAACTGTTTCTGGAGATGAACTGAAAAGCATGATCAATGAGATAGACTGGCAGAGAAATCCGGTGGTTCTAAAATTTTCTCTAAAACAAAAACGTAACTCTCAACAGTCACAGGCGGGAACAGAAGTTTAGAATTGGTATCGAGAGTCTGGAATTGGTAATAGAATGCATCTACTTAGACCAGGTAGTGACCGCGAATCCGTGTCACGAGAGTGAAATAACTGAATAAGATTGGGGTGGAGCCCATTTGGCTCTTTCTATGAGATCATGTATGGCAGTTCACGAATATCCCTTAAGAGAAAAGTATATAACGCCGCTATCTAACAGGCACTCACCTACGGTGCGGAAAAGTGGATTATAGAGAAAAGGGCTCAAGTAAAGTTAAGGACAACGCAGCCAGCTAGGAAGCAAAAATTATAGGTGGAACGTTGAACCAGGAAGAGAGCAGAGGGGGTTAGGGGACAATAGCATATTAATGAAATCTGTGTCAAAATCAAGAGCAACTAATGGGCTTGAACGGGGAACGTTATGCGAAGGGGAGATAACAATGGTCCTTAAGAGTGACGGATTCTATTCCAAGAGAAGAGAATCATAGCAGAGGGCGGCAGAAAATTACGTGGGTGTTAAAAATGAAGGTTGCGGGGCTAGGGTGGCCGTAGCTTGTCAAGAACGCTGTTAATTACAGAGATATGCAAACGACTAAGATTTCTCATCGTACATGACAGAAAGGGGAAGCATTTTTCCTGTAGTAAGCGTATTCAGGCTAATGATGATGATGACCCAAGGAAGCGCCCGCTTTTTATTATAATTGGTTTATACCCGTTATACCGGACTGGTGTGTATGGAGAGCTAAATTTTGTAAGTTTTAGGCGCCTAAATAAAACCTACCAATCACATAGTCTCATGCTATGAAAAAAGGTTTTGCTTTCTAGGCAGAGGTCGGAATTTAACATTTATGATGAAAGACTTGCGCATCTCTGATATTTTACTACACGCTAAGATTGTCCGTCATTTTTAACGAGTTTGCTTGCCATGAGAGAAACTTTCCCATGAGGTCACTCAATGGCATCAGCGCGCCCCCACCCATGCCGCACTTTTAAAGAAGCGCCGACGAATTGGCACGCTATTGGCGTTATTTCTTTTCCAGCACTATATTAGCGGTGATGAAGCTCTTCAGGCACGTCCAAGCCGTCGTCGTGCGACGTTTTTGCTCGACGCCGGCACAGCAACATGGCACATTGGATGGGAAGGGGGAACAGTGATGCGACGGAATAGCATCATGAGATTGCTTGTGTAAACCCCCCCCCCCCCCCCCCCCGTCTTCCTGCCTGAGTGGGGCAACGAATTAAAGAAGTGCAAATGAATAGACAACCTAGTACGTCGCTATAAATGAAGCACCTTTTTGAGCAGAATCAAAAATCAAGGAAGAGCTCATGCACGGCATAATCAACCTTTACTACTCATTTCTAAATCGATCACCAAACCTTCTCGCTGCTATTAGGCTCACCTGAACGGACCACGAAGAATCTACGAAGCATGGTGTGGGTTGGTGAGACGCAATGGGTTCGACAGGAGAGTGCCATGCGGCCGCTATTCGACAAGTCTTGCCAGGTTTAAAACTGAGGAGGTAATTTAGCGCACGCAGCAAACTTAAGCTACCCGAAAACACAGATAATGAACTTGCGCACTGCAGAACTTCAGCTACGCGACTCAGGATAAACTCGAAACAAGAAACTTCGCCATAAATCGATAAGTTGGTGTCAAAATTGATTTTTATGGGTGGCTCACCGGAGGTTTGAAAAAGTGATCACTAAATTTTAAACTGTTTAGTCTTGTTGCACTCAGAATTAGTGAAACTTTCCGGAGTAGATGTCAAACAAAGCAAGCGAAGCACTGATGTTTGTTTTGATCAACGCATATCTCAATTATCTCAATTATTGCCTATTGTAAGTACAAGATCAAACCATTTGCGAGTCCTAAGGATGAGAGTGTAGGATTTATACGCGCGAGTGATTGAGACCCCAAAATTTACATGCATAAAACTAACCTGATATTCAAGACACTGCATGTTCGGACTGTCATGTGATTCTCACATTGTTATAAAACAGCCTATAGGGAATGACACATCAAATGGAGGGTTACTTAAATGCATCTATATCGTACTGTAGGCCGCAATAGCCCTTTTTTTTTCATTCGCGTGAATAAAAGGGAACGATCTCTGAATATAATTTCAGTCCGTACACAATAGTTGGAATAAAGTAGAGCAAAATTCGTTTTGCGTGAGCTCTCTAACATTTTTGTTGAGTACTCGATGGGATCTATGTGATTTTAAGCAAACTTAGAAAAAAAAAAGGTGTACATCAGCTCATGTTTCACTAGTTCGGCAATGAACTATATCAACGATGAAAGACGTTTGCTCCTATAATTGATTACCTCAGTTAAAGAATATATACCTTTATCTATGGTGCATGAAGGCTGTTCAACAAGTCACAATATTGTTGAAGACATTTTAATATTTTATATTATACCACCACTAACCTTCTAGTTTGGCTGAGCGTTACAAACAAATATCTTTTCTAGACAGCGTCTAGTTGTGTTAAACTAACTGCCGGAACCTTTTAACATATAAAGATAAAAAGATTACCATCAGTGTATGTGCAGTTCGGATTCCTTCCTTTTGGGCAGTCTTCATCAGTTTCTGAAAAACATTAAAAAAAGAAGAGTGCTACTCTAGCTGTCTTTTTAATAAAAATATGTGCCTAGATTACATGTACTAAGCGCATTCAAAACTCATAAGTAGGTTGCTGTGAAAACTATTCAAGGATTACATTCAGCTTGACAGAATTCAGCACTATAAAATATTTGGAACAAGAGGAAACTCACAAATTCTAAATGTGACCAAGAATACTAAAACCATCGAAGCGGCGCTTTTCAGAGCATTTTGTTTATTATAAGAAAAAGTCGTAAATGAAGGCAAATTTTGTGTGTTTAAAAATTTCATTGCGACGTCTTTCGCACAGCGCTGGAGTATTGAGAAAACTGTCTATGTGTGCTATATTTATTTAACTGAAAGAACCAACTATTTCTCATTAATGGCGTTTTGTGAATGCAACGTATATGAAGCGTCAAGCAAGAACACAACTTTACAGGACGATAATTGTATGAATTGTTCTATTTTACAATATATTGCGCTATTTTACAATATATTGCGATATCGCTCTTCCCCAGAGCCAAGCCAAAAGAAAGTTATTCTTGCGAGCAAAGCTTTATAAGCGGCTTCACATCGCAGGACTCATTGAAATATCACGGCCTACTCCTCGCTGCCAAACTATGACTTCATCTAGAAAGCAGCAGGCAAACCCTTATGAAGCGAATACCGATGGAATAGAGTAGGGCTGCAGAACAAGACGCTGATACCTGCATGTGAAAGGCAAGTGAAAGCTACAAATCTCATTTAGAAGAAAGCTTCATGCTTCCTCGAAAATTCCCACATCAGTCTACGTAACAATCTCAATTCCTTACACAAGCCAAAGAGATCGCCTTTATATTTTTGTATAGGCGTATATACTTGCTCTATGTAATCATCCTTGCTTGCAAATTGACCTCACTAAAATAAAAGCAGCACGCATATATTTCTTACGCGTCCCGCTTCAGCACGGTCACCTCATTCACGAATTCCCTCTCCCAGAAGATGGAGTGCTTGATTACGTATGGCGGAGGTAGTTCCTGCGAGTACCGGCTCACCAGGCTACAAGCAGGTCTTATGTAGGCGCCAGAGTAAGCTAAGTTTAAACGTGGAGGACTGATCACGTGATGTGTCCTGAAGCTAAAAATTGCTGCTATCAAATATATACTCGGAAGCGTCCAGCGAAACTACACGCTCGCTCTCAGTATAGTGTGTCTTTTAGAGAGCAAACAATTTTCTGAGCAAAGATTTGCAGCATTCATAACTTTCTGCCTTAGCTTGTGAAAGAATCGCTCGTATTGGTTTTGTATATGTTTAAAATACAAACAAAAGCCTCTAGCACTGTTTATGCTTCTGGTCATGGTCATTGATTGCATTGTTATTATTTGCAACCATTTTGCCTGGAGAGCTTAGGCCTCCTGAAAAAAAGAAGATAATATATTCTCCTTCACCGACGAAGGTCCTGATCGTTTTACTGTTCTTTTCAATTGCATAAGCAAAGAGCGGCAAAACAAAAAATAGCAGCACGAGGGTAGTTATGTTATTTTTGGAAACCAAAATCAATAAATTATGTTACCGCATATTTGTATGCTTTGTATTTGTAGGAACACCACGTCTTTCTTGAAGTTTCATATATTTTTCATGTATTCTTCACTTAAGTACGACCGTATGTATATATGAAGGGGCCTTCAACACGTTAACAATGCTTTTTCGAACGCTTACAAAGCATAGGCTTTTAGAAGAACTATTTTCGCTCAGCATGAACGGTCATAATATTTTAAAATTCACATACGTCGCAATGTAGTACCCAGAATTGCGGATGAAAACAGATAATGCTTATTAAAATACGAACCATCAAAGTAGGTCACATTGATTTCAATCGTTTGCCCTTGGAACACTGCAAGAGACAGCCCTGTCAGTTTCTCAGCTGTTTCAAACATCACAATTTGAGAACAATTAGCAGCTACATTTTTATCGAAATTCAACAACAAAATTGTATCACGGCGTTGAAAGCACACCCGCCATACTTATTTACACCAGCACTAGCACATTTTGGTTGACAAAATAACTTTACTGGCTTCAACACCAGCGTAATCTTCTGTTACATTTTGGCAAATATGGCTAAATCAGGTGAGAGATCTGTGTGCATAGCACGAAGAGATCGGTGTGCATAGCGGGTTCGATCCCGGCTGCCGCACCGAATTTCGATCGAGCCGAAAATAAAGAGGCCCGTGTGCTTTGCGATATCAGTGCACGTTAAAAAACCCTAGGTGGTCTAAATTTTCGGTGCACTTAACAACGGCTTCCCGCTGAGCCTCAGTCGCTCTGGGACGGTAAACCTTCAGAAACCGCCAGCCAATTCTTCTGCCTTTAGCGATTTCTGGTGGGATGTTCTAGACAACCTCTAGGAAAGCGATCACCTTCGCGTAGTAATCACCTTATCTCATTCTCCGTCAAGTACCTCAAGTACCTCAAGTACAACACCACCGTTGGAAACTCTACGTAGCCGATTGGCCGCTGTTTCAAGAAAAGTCTAGTGGGGAATCATTTTCCTACGATCTAAGTGTCCACGAATTGAACGAATTTTTCACGACGTGTATCATCGCAGCTGTGTGCCTAGCTATTCCGCAATCATCAAGCGTAGTGCGAGAAAAAAATAAGGTCTGGTACAAAGAAGAATCCGGAGAAGGAAACAAGAAACAAAAAAAAAATCTGGGGAGCTTTCAGGGGGGTACTCAACACAAGAAATCCTCTATATTTAAAAAAACAAGGTCAAAACACTGCACAACCGTCGAAATGCTAAAAAAACTTCCTGGAAATACTATGTATCAACCATAAAAAACCCAATCACATAAAAAAAATTTGGGAGAAAGTTCGCAAACTAAATGAAATCTTCAGTCCTTTCGCAGTTTTCTTTCTTACAGCCTCTGGTACATACACAAGTATACAAGAATAAGCAAACATCTAAGTAGAACAATTTTAAAATGTTTCTGGCTCTTCAATGAGCATAGAATACCTCTTAAAATACAAAAACACAGCGCAGAAACTGACTTCTAACAACTTCTGGCACACACAAAACCTAAAATAATCTATTACAATCCAAAAAATAAACAGTGTTCTGTCTGCCGGAAAGAATACTGCACCCGGCACTCATATATTGCATTAGAAAACGCTGGCGCATATTCACAACCGTCTGTGGAACTGCGTTTGAAATTTAAAAAGTAATGGCACTCGGAAAACTACAGGCAGCCAAAAAAAAAAAGCAGTCTATGTACCATCCCGGAAACCTGCATAGCAGGCAACATCCCACAGTGGCTACTGGGGGATTTTGGCTGCGTTTTAGGGGAATAGTCTTTACCAGCTGCCACACCAAATTCTTGAAAGTGCCATGATTATAAGGTTAACTTTAGTCCTTGAATCTGTGACCTTCTTGACATCCATCAATGTGGTTTTAAAAAGTCCTGCTCAACAACTGATCATCTAGTTCGCCTGGAAAATACTCTCGGACAAGCGTTTACAAGGAAACAACCTTGCCTTGCTGACTTTTTAGATTTTGAGAAGGCATACGACAATATCTGAATGTTTTAGATTTTTCCTGACCTAGTTGAGCTTGACATCCGTGGTAGGATGTTAAAGTTCCTAAATAGATTCCTGCCCAACCATTCTTGTCAGGATCAACCATCTGAAGAAACTTATTTCAGGAAACTTTAGTACCTCAGTGATGCATTTTGAGACCAATACTCTTTATTATAAAAATAATTCCTTAGCCGAAGTAATCCCAACCTCCATTATGTATTCAGCCTATTCTGATGATCTTAAAATATCTTATACATCCACGATCGTAGTAACATGCGAGAGATAAATGCTGTTAACAAAGAATAAACAAGTGACATGTGCAGATTGGAACTGTTTCTGAATTTGCGCACAGAAAACAGTGCTCATTCGTTTCTCTCTCATACGAGGCCTAGAAGCCTAGCCAACCCTGCACTTGAACGAAGCACAGCTATCCGAAAAAATAAACACAAATTTCTACACATAGCCTTTGGCAAAAAACTTTTTCCTGCCTCACATTTTCCTTCCTTTCCTGCCAAGGGCTCCTTCGCCTCCAACACTGGTTCACAGTAGCTGGGATAGTGTGTGCGACATCGTACTTTCTCTACGGGTTACCGTTTTAGCTTTTCCTGTGGGATTCACCATGCTTCAGGTTTTGACAGAATAATCTTGTTCACTGGGAAGCAAGTGCTTGTGAAGTGAGAGAGGTTAATCTCACGACATTTTTAAGAAAGCAGCGCCAAAGCGGACAAAACGTGGTCACGGACACAATAAAATTGTCGATGTCGGAGTTGCTCTTGTTATGCGAAGAGCTATCAGAAGAGCAGAACAAAATAACAAAATATTGGTTTGTAAAACCATTCATAAATATGTCGAGAATAACGATCGGCTTGTAGATGCGTGAACTTGGTACGGGAGGTGGTACAAGAGGTTGAAGGCAAAGCCGACCAAGAGAAAGAACCACCTAACGCGACAGCTTATTGGGAGTGGGAAAAGGAGAAGGGACTGCAAAAGTGGGAAGCTGGAAAAGAGGAAAAGGTACAAAAGTGATCGAAACTTGAAAATGAAAACGGAAAGATAGTGGTAGTGCAATCCAGGACGACGTCTTTGAGGATGAGGATGTCATGGAGTGCTGGGACGAGATGAAAAGAAAAAAGAAATGAGAGTTGCAGGAACGGAAAAAATAAAGTGGAATTAGAGGAACAGAAAAGTAAAGAGAAATTGGAGGAAGGAAAAAAAACGATGAAAAGGAAAAATGGTTCACGAAAGCGGAAGTTGAGTTATAAAAAACGGACTCTAGATTGTGTTGCTAGAAGCACAAATTCGGAAAATCAAGGCGGATCTTGGAGAAAACGGAAGCAGCTAACCTCAGAGCTAGAAGCCAACAGAACAAACAGGCAGTGGCTCAGTTATGAAATCGTAACGCCACGAAGGTCCCAGAGAGGGCGTCACACCAGCACGAAACAGAAGGGGCGCAGCTAACCCTTGAATGAGATGCCAAAAGGGCACTAGAGTCCGTCGCTTTGTTTATCAGTCGCGATGCAGTGAGCTAGACTGTCTGGGACATGGACAGCAATGGCGCGTCGCTTCGGGACCACATGGACCCGGAAAGCGTGATAACATTATTGAGTCGGCGGAAATCACAGCAATGTATTCTGAAGAAATATGACCGGACGGAAACACATCAGCACAGGTATGAACCTAATGCCCCGTGTGAGTCGTCAAGAGCTCAATCGGTCGATTCCAGAGCGTTGGCGCACTGCTGCGAGAACAGTGAAATTAGCCGCGTAGGCGTTGCGTTTGAGGAAAGGGCGCGTTGCGAGGCTGAGGCTACCGAGGAAAGGAGACTAGCCGCGGGTTGCTTCTGAACTGTGCGGACGGAGAAATCATGAAGCCACAAGTCGTAAATCTCGGCGAACTAGAGCTACGTACAGAAGAGAAAGGTGTCCTAATGGGAACGCTTGAGGAAAGGCGCTGAATTCGAACGGTTACTGAGCCGGCAGACATCGCAGATATGTCTGCCAAAGATAAAGAGCTGAGGTTCTTTGAAGAGAACCAAGAGAAGGTCAATTTTTCACCTACAGACCGCAGAGCACCTCGAAATTCTAGGAATGTAATTTCTGATTCTGTGAAGGATACGGTTGGCTAGACAACCAAGGTCCCCTAAAGAAAAAGTACTGTTTGCAAAGAGAATAAATGCGAAGTGTTCAAAGGTACGTCGGCCTCCTGTAAAGGCCTTAGAACGCCGTCCTGTCACCATATCTGCAAGAAAAAGGACCGAGCTGACCCAGAAATCAGGAGGCGCTACACCGCCCGACACTTAGTGTTGGTATGCACGGGGCGACAGTACCAAAGACAGGCCATTTAAGCATATTTGTGGCAGGGTCTGGAGTAGAAAGGCGCGTCTGGCCCTGTCGAAGTTGCCTTCCGGGAAACGCTGTCTGCGAAAGACTGGCAAAGCCACCGATATATTGTGAGAGCTAAAAGCTGATATTTACTTTAGTCACGGCTCGTTTTCAAGTAGCAGAGGCCGTCTGTGCTTGCCCAGCCTAGGCCGTCGCAGCATTTCCGAGGGCCGCGGAGGTGCGAAAATAGCAGAGACAGAAATGTCTCTTCAGCCATTTGCACCGCCGCATTGCAGGAAAAGCAGTCAGACCGAGACCCGGAGGGGCGCTGCGAAATGAAAGGCAAAGGAAAGTGTACTGCGAAGTTCACGAGGGTTGCAATGTTTTCTTCAAGAAATGGTAAAAGTGGGAAGGAAGTTAGGGTCATTTACTCTTACAGCAAAGGAAGCCAAACAGTTGATTTTTTGTTTTGTTCTTATAGTGCTTACGTAAGTAAGGTTTAGCTACCTCATTTTTGATAAGATGGAGTCTAGCTCTCCAGCAGTACAATTTTTCGCTGCATTACAGGAATAGAAAACTGCACGGAAATGCTGATGGTTTCAGGAGTTTTTTGTAGGCACGACCACTTAGTACGATCTCGTCCTAAATTTCTTTTCGTTTTAAACCTTAGTTCGAGCAGTCCGTTGAATGTCGATTTCAAAGAGGATGTTTTACGCTTTGGCGGCACGAAATAAGCCAACATCAAATCGCATTTTTGTGAAGTGTTTTGTTGTCGATGAAGGAACCCTAGTGAATCATTGGCGAATTCCGAACGCTTGCTTGTGGGGCAGTGCCCTGTGGCGGCGAACAGCCTACTGACGCCTTTCTTTGTTGAATGTACGAGCTTGGATGACATTTCTATAAGCTAGCCTTTCAGCACGGTTCCAGCCTCATATCTTCCTGCCCAGCGGTCGTAGAAACTGGCCATTCGCGATTTTTCGAGCCGCGGCGGAGCTGTTCGACGAATTCGGACCTGGGAAGAATTCCTTGCAGTCCAACGTGAAAGCGGACCAGTCATCGAGAAGAAATGCTGTGGCCAAGGCTGGTGGTCGCGGCCGCGGTGGGGGCGTGAAGTGCCCAGTATGCCCTCGGGTCACCGTCAAGGTGCGGATGTTAATTCAAGGACGGCTCCGACCTCGACAGAGGTCCCCCGTTTCGGACAACAGGGTACGAGGTCGTTGATTCACCTGCTGGGGGACGGCCTGACATTCCTTTCCCACGGAGGCACCGAAATTTTCATAGTGGTGAAGTCGACACGACAGTCTTAGATGTGTCTTTTCCTCTTTCCACCTGCTGAAAAAAATCCAGCAATTCTTTTCCTAGGTAGGCACCAAATTTACCGCATTGATGAAATCAACAGGACAGTGTTCGCGGACTCTCTTTGAACCCATCTATCGAACGAGCTACTAGAGAGGTGAGCCAGCGCCTCCTGCCATGGCTGGTACAACCAGGGTCTACAACAGCTCCTTGATTCGTCATCGTTCTCAGAACTTTATTCCCCAGGCAGCGATCTGGGTAATACGTAGGATATTTAAGGGGCTGCTAGTATGTTACCGAGTGACTGCTGTCTCGACTGTAATTATGTGAAAAAAAAATACTGTACAGTTTCTTCTATAACGACTTCACCACAATCCCTCGGAGCGGGGACGTGCGGGCTCAAAGAGTGAGACAACCCAAGGGCACCTCCGTCTCCAACACCCTGAATATACTTAAAGGACTATCACGAACGCATTGGGGTGCCGATAGGATATGTCTTACACATTTTTCGCTGTTTAGCACACTATATCTTGGATTAAGGGCGTGTGGTGTATTGGTGAGCGAGACCACCGTACGTTCAACGATTTAACCAACTACATAAGTTATGTTTGTATCTTTGTGCCGCTGCATACAGGACATCACATAAACAAGGCCTTTGTGCAGAAAGCAACGAAAGATCACTTAAACGCATAAGCACCTTGATGATATGCTCGGACATTCTAAAAATTCGTTGTCTGCCGAAACTTCTTTGTTGCCCTATAGCTACAAAGTGCCCATCTAGAACACTATTTAACAACAAGCCGCTAGCTACTGGTCAACTGCCATTGCAGTCTGTACAGATGTGCCAGAATCCTGGCCTACTAAACACATTACCTGGCATTACCCAAAAACGAGATCCACTGATTCCATTGTACGACATTCCTGCAATCTGTGATTTCACTCTTTCTCAGTATCATAAAAAAAGCAATGTACACAAAAACATATATTACAAGAATTCCTTGCAATCAAACAAAAGGTACAGTAGTTTCAGAGCTTCAAATACAGATGTTTCAAAAACATTTCTGTGTTGGTTGCGCAGTGGTACAAGGGAATTGAAACGAAATGCTTTTAGTAAGTCTTCGGCAAAGTGCATCCTTGTTCACTGTAGAATGTTGACCTCCCTGTGTAGTCGTAGAAAAGATAGTGTACGCGAACCTCGCAAACAGTGTTATTTACACACACTCGCTAAGTGTACTTAAAACCCATCTTAAAGAAGAAAATACTAGCCAAAAAAAAAACGAACACACCAGGAGAGAACAACAGGCCAACGGCTGGACTAATTTTTTGGCTGGTATTTTCTTCTTTAACATGCCATACCAACAGGCCCACCATTCTACCCTGCTTCGCTTAAAACCCTTCACTCTATAAATGAAACCGCTCTGCTGCGTGCTGACAACATACACAACAAAAAAAAACAGCTGTAGCTAAAGGACAAAGCATCAAAATTACAGGACACTTAAGCTTCGCCTTTAGAGTAGAACGCGACAGCGTGTTGCAGCTCTTCCAGGGTGTTACTTATGTACACATCAGTACCCGGACATTTCACGAAGACAAAAACCACGACGCATTCACTAGGTACACTTTTATTTAGTTCGAATCAACGAGCCTTCGTAGCCTGTTCGGCGCGTGCTCGCATTTGATCGTGAAAAACCTGTGTTAGATTTCTAGCACCAGCAACGACAACGCCAGCAACGACAACAACGCCGACAGTGGCTTTTCTGCAGCATGAGCTCATTAATGATGTCGCGTTAAAACTGTGCTGGGTACCAAGTCATTTCGAAATTTAAGGCAACGAATGAGCAGACTTGTGCGTTGTTCAAGCTCGTGGAAAGCAATTAAAAGATGCAAATATATTTTTAAGGATTGTATTAACTTAGAACAACGTAAAAGACGAAAAAAATGCATTTAGCTTGGAACAACGAAATAACCAACCAACTACAATTGAAAATTCAGTTTTAGATAAATGAAATTCTTTCATCAATGAAAAATGTTTCAAAAAATATTAATCTGCAGATTTCGTATAGGACACACACACGCTACTCGAAACCTTTGCTGTCGGCGTGGTACGGTTGCTTGACAGCATGCGTTTGTTCATATAGATAGTTGGATATCTTCAAGTCCACGTGGCATCTACAGCTCCAACTGACACCGTTTGGGCTGCACCTGCTCCTTTTAACCTTTATGCTGACTTCGCTGTATATAAACCGTCCTTGCAACCCTCTTGGACCGTTGCTCTTTCGCAGAAGTTAGCTCATCGCCTATGACATCACCACTTCCTCTGAATATAACCAACGCCAGCGGCCCGCGTCTTCCAGTGGGCGTGTGAACGGCATCGTGTTACGATTGCTTGACAGCATGCGTTTGTTTACGCAGATAGCGGGATATCTTCAAATCTACATTGCATCTACCGCTCCAGCTACCACAGCTTGGATTGAACCTGCACCTTATGACCGTTATGCAGACTTCGCTGGATATGAACCGTCCTGGCAACCCTCTTGGACCGAGGCTCTTTGGAAGAATTTAGCTAATCGCCTACGACATCATCATTTCCTGTGAATATTGCCACAGTGTTAGCCATTTACTGTCGCCGCCATGCGGTCGGACAGCAAACGCTGGTCTTCTTTGTCTTCCCCAGGTAGCGCGTTCGTTCGCTTAGTGTGTCTGCCTGGCTAGTCCTGGCGTGGCCTTCTGCCGGCTTTCGGTGACAATATAAACGAACGCCAGCGGTCGTGCCTTTAAGTGGGCGTGTGAACGGCATCATGGTATCGTTGCTTGACAGCATGCGTTTCTTCATGCAGGTCAGTAATGACGTTCCGATGTTTGCGAAGAAATCTAGCAATGTTCGTCTTGTGCTGTGCTCAGGCTCACAAGTTTATGGGGGGGGGGGGGGGTTTAAAGTCCCAAAGCGACTCAGGCTATGAGGGACGCCGTAGTGAAGGTCTCCGGAAATTTAGACCACCTGGGGTTCTTTAACGTGCACTGACATCGCACAATACACGGGCCTCTAGAATTTCGCCTCCATCGAAATTCGACCGCCGCGGCCGGGATCAAACCCGCGTCTTTCGGGCCAGCAGAAGGCTCACAAGTGTTTTTAGATTAGATTCTGCAGTCATTTGATGTGCGTGCTCAGCTGCTTCTGTAGTCAGGTGATGTCGAGCTTAATGCTGGCCATGGTCCTCGTTCTAAGGATAGTGAAGCGAATAACTATATACAGAAAAGATTAATGACGATTTAACCTCATTACAGAACGTTAACTCACGCACCGCTAGAATGAAAACCAAGCAGTCACGTTTAATTCCTTTCATATCTGTAATAAAAGAAAACCGGGAATATATTAAGAAGAATATCTCCAATATCGATGCGAGGCTGCCGGCAGCTGAAGATCATTCTTGCGCTTCTGACGAGGCTAAACAAGAGCTGCTGACCCTGCGCAAACTCGCTGATAACCTGGTTAGTAAAAGTGCGAAATTTCGGCTTAGTCAGTCTCACCTGGAAAACAGACAGCGAAGACACAATCCATTGTTCCTCGCCTACGTGACGGTCTAATGGAAGCATGGGACGGAACGCTAGACAAGCTTTTCGACGTGATCACTAACTTCTTTAGTCCGGTGCTTACGAAGGATGCGTTTGAACGTTCTGATGGAAAAGTTGCATTTTGTGATAATTGCAGCCCGGTTATCGCGAAGTTCTGCTCCTTTAAAACAAAGCAACAAATTATATCCCAGTTAGCCAAACTTACAGATGATGATATTACCGTAAGTGAAGATTGCTAGTGAGAAAGACGCCAGGCCAGGAAAATGCTGCTTCAATTCGCCAAGGGTAAGGACTCATTTTATAGGCTTAGGCACAGAAAAATGTATATTAACAACAAATGATACAGTTCTAACCCCCCTCGCAACAGCGTTTTTATGGAGTCTAATCTTCGAGAATCAGCAAATTTCCTTCATAGTATCTCAAGTCGCGTTGTGGCTGCTTCGTCACATGTTGAGCAGACTTATTGTTAGTCTCCTTCGCCAGTCCACAATCAGCACTCAAATCACGGTACCTCAGGCTTGACACACTCGCCGTAGCGCTGCATGAGGGGCAGTGGGGCGGTGTCTGCTAGTGGCAACTCTTTTCTTTTCTTTTTTCGAACATAAGAAGCTTGCTACCCAAACGCGACGAACTTCATCGTATCACTGATTCGTGTGACGCTGATGTCATCTTACTAACGGAAACGTGGCGCTCTTTCAAGATAGCGAATATTGAACTATTCGACTGTAAAAAACGCTATAACGTGTTTACAGCTTACAGAAGTAAAATATCTGGAGGAGGGGTTTTCATAGCTTTAGAGGACAATCTTGTAGCATCGCCTACTAATATTTCATCTAGCCTGGAACCGGTTTGGGTGGAACCTTGTGTGCGTTTTAAGAGAATGATTTTGGGCATATGTTACCGTCCCCCGTCCTGGAGCCCAACACTCGTTCACGAAGGGCATAATGCCCTTAACAGGATCACAGCACGATTTTCGAGTATACCTACTGTCTTAGCTGGAAACTTCAATTACCCTAGTATACTGTGGACTAATGCTTTACCTCATCTCAGCTCTTTCTCCACAGAGTGTAATAAGCTTTTGTCGACATGTATGGATTTCAACCTGTCGCAGTTGGTCACTTATAAGCCTACTCGAACTACTTTATCCGCACTTAATGTTTTAGATCTTGTTCTAACTAGCGTGCCTGATCTTATACCTTCGATTTTTTACCTACCTGGTCTCAGTGATCATTCTTTACTGCATTTTGATACAGAAATTTCTGTACACATTAGAGATTATAAGCGTGCTGACTTTAACGCTATTAACTGTGAGCTGGTTCGTTTTTTTTGGAAGATTACTTGCCAGGCTTTTCACATCGTTCTCTATACACTAACTGGGAGTTGTTTAAGAATATCTTCGAACATCTCGTTAGAACTTTTGTGCCATTAAGACCTTTGATGTGCGGCAGGGAATAACCTTGGTTCAATAATCTTTTAAAAAGAATCTCCAATAAAAATAAACACTTGGCCCGCTCTGCAAAGTTGCTGAATTCGAAACAGCGACGGCAGGCCTACTTTTCTGCGGCTGCAGAGAACAAAGCTGCGCTAAAAAACGCAAAGGGCACATTTTTAACCACTTTTTGCATGCTATGCAGGCCAGTAACCCTAGAATATTTTGGGATGCAGTGAAAAAGAAAGAGACTTCCACAATACTACTTACTTCTCCTGATGGTGTTGCCTTTCCTCCAAACGAATGTGCTTCTGTTCTAAACAACATATTTACTGCGGCGTTTTCTAGTAAAGTTTCTTTTGTTCTTCGCGTGTGCCGTTTTTGAAGCTCTGCCTATGGATCCAGTTATATTCGAGGCGCCAGACAACCAGCGCTTCATAGAAAAATCGTAATGTTTGCTCTTCTGCGGTGTGCACAACATTAAATTGAAGTTGTTACTTAATACAAAGTATTATTGCTTCATAACCTTTACTAAATTGTTATCGCAGTCTCTTGGAACAGTTTGTGTTCCCAATAATTTAGAAATTGGGAAGCTGATTCCTCTGCATAGTCTGGAAATAAACATTCCCCTGGTAACTTTCGAATGATATCGCTCACTAGTATTCCATGCAAGATCATGGAAAACGTCATGCCGTCACAACTTATCTTCTTTTTAGAATCCAGCTCTTTTTTCAACATTGGCTAGCATGGTTTCCGTAAGTCTTTTTCATCGGAAACTCAGCAAATATGTTTCACAGGTGGCCTTCATTGCATCCTTGACCACGGTTCTCAGGCATACTGCGTATTTTGGGACTTTTCGAAAGCGTTTGACACTGTTTTTCATCAGCTGCTCTTTCTTAAATTAAGCAATATTAATATAGACAGTAATATCCTTGTGTTGCTGCAATGTTTTCTTTCTATCCGTTTACAATTCGTAACGGCGAACAATATAAACTCACAATCTTTGCCAGTCCGTTCCGGCGAGCCTCAGGGGTCTGTTCTTCGGCTCCTCCTCATTCTCGTCTATATAAATGACTTCCCGGCTAATATTTCTTCTTCAATAACACTTTTTGCTAATAATTGTGTTATTTACCTTGAAATTAAAGATGATAATGATGTCGTTTGTCTTCAGTCCGACATTAACAAGGTTCTTGACTGCTGTTATATTGGGAACATGCACCTAAACATTAACAAGCGTAAGCATGTACGCATTTCTCGCCTGTCTAATGCCCCTTCTACTTATCACATTAAGAACATGTCTCTTGAAACCGTGTCGTCTTATAAATAGCAGGGTGTTTACGTTCCTTGTAGCCCGTCTTAGAAAACTAACGTTGAATACATAATAAATAACGCTGATCGCATGCTTGGGTATCTTCGCATAAATTTATCACCTTCGTCTAGGTCAATAAAATTATTACTTTAGAAAACACTGGTACGGTCCAAGATAGAATACGCGGCACCTGATATCTGGAGCCCTGGCATCGATTTATTTGTTTCAGATTTGGAAGCTGTGCAGAACCGCGCTTGCCGTTTTATTTTTTATAATTGACAACGAACAAGCAAAACTGCTATGAAATGAAGTTTGTCCTTGCCACTTCTTTCCCACCGCCGATTAATAAATTTATGTCTTTTTCATAAAATTTATCATAACAGCGTTCCCAAATAAATGTTCCTGTCAGGACCATGTCACATATAAACAGCTATTGATCACCGTCATATTGTTGTAATCCCAACATGTCACTCAAAATGTTTTCATGACTCATTCGTACCCCGAACTTGTGTCAGCTAGAATCATCTTCCCCACTACTTCGCAGATATTTCTGATATTATTACATTTCGAAAAGTCATCCTTGGTTCTCTTTGAGTATATGTTTGTTTATTAGTGTGTAGCGCCCCTCGCGCCGCGCTCCGATTGCAGGCCATGGCACGCGGCGCCGGACAAGAAAGAGGAAGTTGGGCTATGCCGCCCCAGCGCGAGCAACCGCTTTGTTTCCTTGATTTTCATTCCTATTTCCTCAAGCTCTCTCAAAATTCATGATTTTCTTTTTCTCTCAATTTATGAGCCGCTTGAGATAAACCTGGATGAGATTTTTCCTGTTTGAATCTGCACCAAACTCTGGCCAATCTCCCACCGTGGGTTTGTGCCATCGTATTTGAGGCAACAACAACAGCTCAACTAAAGAGATCGAACCTCAACTCTGTCGGAGTTGGTTCTTCCTCACCTTAGCTCCGAGAGATTTCGTGACCCAGCTTCGAACAAGCAACCACATCCTCCTCCAAGGATTCCGCTGGCTCTTCCGCCGTGCCTACCGGCGGCGACACGCCCCCGAACGCTCAGCCTCTTGGTTCTTCGGTGGCCGCGTTCCAGCCAGTCACCTTGCCGCCATTTTTGCCCAATAGCCCCCGCGCCTGGCTCCTGCAGATTGAGGAGCATTTCCCGCTGGGACGTATCACCAGCCAGGAGGCCAAGTTCCTCCACCTCGTGTCGTCCATGCCCCCTGACGTCGCTGAGGGCTTAGTGGACGTCATCAGCTCGCCGGACTCGGCTCGACCCTCCGACACGTTGAAGGCGGCTATCATCGACCGGAAGTCAGAGTGCGAGCGCTGCAAAGCTTGGTGACAGCCGCCTTTTGCAGCTACCCACTTCTGCGTGTGTTGTTGCTTCAGCGTCTTCCCCAACACATGGTACCCAGCCTCGCCGCTTTTTAGACCCTCTGTACCACCTGTGCTCTTTCACATATTTGTAAAAGTACGCAGAAGAAAATTTTCCAGTACATCTAGCTTTGCGCAATAATTCCTGAGTAGCCTATGTGCATAAAGTGGCATTTCAGTCTTTGCACACTGTTTTATTTGTTTGTTTGTTTGTTTGTTTGTTTATGGGGATTTAACGTCCCAAAGCGACTCAGGATATTAGGGACGCCGTAGTGAAGAGCTCCGGAATTTTCGACCACCTGGGGGTTCTTTAACGTGCACTGACATCGCACATTACACGGGCATCTAGATTTTTGCCTCCATCGAAATTCGACCGCCGCGGCCGGGATCGAACCCGCGTCTTCCGGGCCAGCAGCCGAGCGCTAGAACTACTCAGCCACCGCTGCGGCCCGCACTGTTTTAATGTACCCCAATGGATTTCTGATATGATTGCCTTTATGTTTTTGCACTTACTGTGTATTCACGCTTTTTTTTTTCTCCTCCTTGTTGCTCTTGATGCTGAATTTTTTATGTATCCCCACTCCACTATAGAACGTAGAACGGCCTTGTACGTGAGCAGTCACTAGGTATAACCTTGTGGCTACAAGCTCTTGCTTTGGTTTCCAGGATAACATTATTAATCTATCATCCAGTGACCTAACGACGGACGAGAGATCTGTTCTCTCTCAGGGCCTTATATTTTGCCCCACCGTTAGTAAATACAATGCATTCGAGGTTTTTAAAAGATTTTGACCATTATTCACCAATGTTCCTACTAGGAGAATACTTTGCTGATAGATTCTAAATTACTGTGGAAAGCACAGAATTCCGTGTTACAAGCCAATACTTGGCTCCTAACATGGGAAGAGACAAACACTTGAGCATGTGTAATAATGCCGCCCAGAACGACATATTTCTCGCCCAGAAAACCAACACTCTATTGAGATCACGCCTGTCCATAAAAAGAAGAGGATGCGTTGAAGGCTCTCAGCAGATGTAATCATAAAGCCAGCGCATAAGGAAGCAGGTAGAATAGTCATGGAGATTGATATATACACTGAGAAAAACAGGAGGTAACTCTCTAACACCTGTTTCTTTAAAAGACTTTAAGGAGACCCACTTCCGCAGTACCCAAAATTCAGAGCAGAGACTCTGGATCAGGTTTTAAAACAAGGGGGAATATCCCCGCGGCTATCAA